>VWZT01009969.1:287263-363386 GCA_013397055.1 Pachycephala philippinensis
GCGCGGGGGCGGCGCGGGGGCTCCGGGCAGCGGCCGCGGGCTGAGGGGAGGCGTGGCCGGGCCGCTGGGGGGCGCGGTGCCCGCGGTGAGGGGCGGCCCCACAGACCCCGCACCCAGCTGAGGGTTCTCGCACCCCGCTGAGGGTTAGCGCCCGACCCCGCACCCAGCTGAGGGTTATCGCACCCAGCTGCTGGTTAGCGCCCGACCCCGCACCCAGCTGAGGGTTAGCGCCCGACCCCGCACCCAGCTGAGGGTTATCGCACCCAGCGGAGGGTTAGCGCCCGATCCCGCACCCAGCTGAGGGTTATCGCCCCCGGCAGGGGCCCGCTCCCCTGTGGAGCGCAGCTGTAGGCGGGGAGGAGCCGCTCTCCCGAGAGGAGCACCTGGCACCACGGCAATGATGGGTTGATGTAGGGAGCTGCGAGGAGAGGGTTTTCCTCAGGGGAATCCCTTTCGCAGCTCCATCTAGAAAGTTAAGTCAGGGCTTGACTGAGCCCTGGTGAAGGTAAAGCCGCCTGTGCTCTCCAGCTGGCCCATGGGCAGCAAGGGACCATCGTGTCTCCTTGGTTTGGCCTGTGAGCTGAGGTGGGAAAGCCTGTGCAGGTGCAGGCGGGTGGAGGTCATTTGCTGAGAGGAACCCTTGAAAGTCTTCCCAAGGGCAATCAGGAGTTTCCTTTTCCCGACATCAGCCAGCATCTTTGCAGTCAGACAACACCGCTTTGGCAGCCAGGGCTCGGGCTCGGCTCCTGCCCGCCTCTGCAGGTCAGTTTCACGGGTCAGTTTCACAGGACAGGCAGCGATGGGATTTGGCTTCCTCAGGGATGCGCAGCTGAGCATGGCCCAAGTGCAAATAGCAACGCTATCCTGTTAACTTGGACGAAGTGTCTTAATGGTTTGATTATGTTCCCTTAGAAGACTCAAACTCAAAATCAGGCAGGGTAATCTTATTTATGACATAGTCAAGATTATTATAAATGTGTTTTTCAGCTTTGTGTGGTAAAGATGTATTAGCTTTACAGTTGGTAATTTTTTGGTCTTAATTAGATTCTCTGAGGGCTACTGTGTGAAAAAGCTGTTGTGTGCTTTTTCAACATCGAGCACAGAAAGGCCAACACTGCCGTGCCTTTTTTTTTTTGGTGCTGTATAATCTTAACTAAGAGAAAAATGGGCTAAAAACATCCTTAAAAAAGCAAAAACTTCAGTGTAAAAAGTACCAAACTCCAGACAAAACAAAACCCTGAGCTTGGGAGGGTGCTAGGATGAGTGTGAACAGAACATGATTTTCTGTCTCCAAGTCTACAAGATTGGTGTCGTTTGCCTTCAAGAGCTAAGACCACTGCAGAAAGACAAATGGAGCAGAAACTGTTGTGCTTACAGGCTATCTGAAAAGATTGCGTATCCTCGGCATAGTGTTCCCAGATCAAAAATGCTGACTTTCCCTGTGTTTTCCAGTGTTTTATTACATTTTTGATTTCTTCTGGGATTACAATAACTAAATTTTCTTTTGTGAGTGAATTAAAATTTATGTTTTATGCTAAGATGTCTTAGACATCCCCTTTTCATCAGCAGTATCTTTCACAGAGATACAGTCTTTCATTTCCTTGGAAGGTAGATCTACAAAGTGTATTTCCTTATGGCATGGAAAGGAAATTATGAATGAGCTTTCATTAACATTCCAGGGTCAACAATGGAAAGAGAATCCCCTCTGATACAGACACTATTGAATTACTTTCTACAAGGAAAATATAAAGGATACAGAAAGGAGATTAGCTAAGTTTGGTTGTTTTTTTTTTTCCCCTGTAGAAAGTAGGTAAAAGCCTTATTTTCTATTAAGTAGCACTAAAAAATATAAAAGGGGACAACCACATATATTTATATGAATTCAAGATAAAGTAATGATACCAAAGCACTGAAAACCTCAGGTTCTCCAAAGGACAAAGTGAATGGTGCTTTCAGCAGAAACAATTTCACATGAAAAAAGAACATAGATTCAAAGCCACAAAGGCAAGATTGAATGTATTTAAATCTTTTCTAGAGCACCTCAGCGAGTAGTTCTCTAATTTTCCCTAGCTTTATTGTCCCCACGCTTTTCTCCCCTTCTTTTTCTCTCAGTCTGTCATAGATACAGTTGGAAAAGTGTATGAACTATTAAATTAATCATAGAATGCGAACTTTTTAAGGAGCTTCAGTGATGCACTATGTTTTTCCACTTGCTGATGCTGATTGGAATATCTGTTGTTGAAATCAGTAAAATATTGAAGAGTAAAGTTAAAAATAAAACCAGTGGTTCCCCAGGCCCCTAAAAACATAAGCCTTCAGAACTCCCGAACTCCTCAGATACTTTTATGTGTTACAAAATAATAATTTGTTTGATATATGAAAAGGTACCAAAACATGTTTCAAAAGGATAGCATAAAATGACCCATTTTTTTTCTGCTTGATTTTAACAATCCATTCGGAATAAAATGAAAATATGGAATAGACTTATTCCTCCACCCTCTAGCAAGCTGACAAGTAATTTTTTTTTGCCGGAAAAGACTGTATGAAAATTGGTAAGAATCATTAGCAATTAGTACCTGAAATAATTGTGTTTGTTAAAGTGTATCTGAAAAATGAAACGAAGGCCTCATGAGGAATTTTTATTTCTGCCATATGCCCTGAAGAGTCAAGGGAATACCTGATTGTGAAGATCTCTCTCTAGCAAAGCTTTTAATCATCCTTAAAAACCTGTGGAATTCTATATGAATGACATTTCTTCTTGAGGTCTTTGTATGGAAACTGGCTGCCGCAGTCAGTGTGAAATACTTGATTGTGAGAGAAAGAAAAGAGGTACCAAAAGCTTTCCTGCAGGCATCAAGGGACAGGGTATGAGCAGAATGGAGGCACACTGTGAATGCAGCTTGTCTAGATGGGGAAGGATGTTCTCAGTGTGTGCCTAAAGTTATAACAACTTTTCTTCACACCATATTGCAAGATGTATTGCTGGCAGTTGGAATAAGACAGAGACTTGTTCACTTGGGTGCACGGAAAGTGAAGTTGATAAATTTGATGTAGGTACCAAATTTTACATAAATAAATTCAAAGTGCTGCAATCTGAGTTTGAGAGCTCGAAAGCAGTGATGGGAGTTATTAAAAAGGACAGCATACGTGTGCATCTGTGAAAGACAATCTTTATTTGTAGCAGGTAACATCTGAAAACTTTTGAATTGCAGTGCTAACAAATATTTTTGCCAAGCAAGAAAATTCTTCATGAAATTGGTCTTACACTTAGTACTTCATGGCTGTTGTGTTTTCTACTAAGTTAGGAAGGTGGTCCAGTTTTCAGATTTTAGGCATTCTCCTGATTATGAGAATGAAAAATTTAGGGAATTGGAAAGAAGGGTTGAATACTGACCCATCTGGATGTTAACTGCTCTGAAATGTCCTTGAAGAGGATAAATTTGTTCTTCACTACAGAAAAGGTTTTGATGTCTCAAGGAAACTAGAGAGAGAAGAAGATACAAACAAAATTAAGCTATCAATGGTATAGAAGTGAAACTTTTTGACACATTATATTTGTTTACATTTGTAAACAACATGACAGAAACAGAACACTTGAAGTGTTTTTAAATCAGATTATTAGAAAAATTAGTAAAATATTAATTTAATTTAGCCAGTGAAGAGTACATAGATGTTAAATAAAATACAAGAGTATGTGGAAACATTCCTAGTGGAACAGGGACATGGATTGGTATGTTTGAGCAACTCAGCATTTGAGGATGTGATTGAGAGAGCGTAGGTCGGCCTTGGACTGACACTGAATTGAGGTTTTAAGGAAGTAGAGATGGTTGCGAGATCGGATTTCGAGGAAGGAGAGGTGGCTGCGAGACAGACGGCACTAGAGGGAGAAACCACAAGGAACCACAAAGGAAGCAGCTTGGCGAACACGCCCAGTTAAGCAAAAACGACCAGTTGTTGCTTAATGCTCCTGCAAGACTCTACAAGCAAGAATATCAGATGCATAAATTGGCTATTGCTCACCATATTGGTGTCTGCATGGTCCTTACCCCGATACCCCGCAACAAAAGTACTGCTCATGTGGGGCAAAAGTCAGGTCTACTTTAAATGAATGAATTTGCTAAATTTTGGATAGTTTTTACTATCAGATTGAAATACAATTTATAATCGTGAGTTGTATTAGCAGAGTAAATTTTGGAATCTGTCAATACTATGACCTTGCTTCCTAATCCACATGTCTGTATTAGTTAAAATATCAAAGTGAGGCTTTGGAAGCACGTTTTCTCAGTGTAACTGTCCTAGTGATGATAACTTTTCTAAATAGATAATTTTTTTAAGTCCTGCTTATACCTGAAAAATGTATTTTGATTTTTTTTTATGTTATCAAAATTAAAAGATGACTAAATAATTATTGAAAATAAGTTTAGGAGTTGAAGTTTTTCCTACTCCCTGCTTTCTTGAAGTGAATCTTTCAAAAGAATTTTTGTTACTCAGAGTTGTTTTAGGAACTTTTCTGTGAACATTACCTTTCTTTGTATATCTCTGTAAGAGTGCACTGAAAATAGTTAAAATTCAAGTTTGTGCAGAAGTGCAGTGCTGTTATTTCCCAGTGAGCTTGTGCCGATGCCCGTGTGAGGTGTGCTGCGATGTGAGGAGCTGAGCTGTGAGTCAGCAGAAATGTTACTGCCTCCCTTGACAAATACCAAGTTGCACCTGGCAGATGGAGAGAAATATTTAGATACTGGAAGATGTGGACAGGTTTAATAGAGAGCCAGTGAGTCAGGCACTTCTTTAACTCTTAGTTTAAAGCTAATCCATATCTAGAATTTACTTTTGTTGAAGTTTGAGTTTGACCTTAATTTTCATTGGTGAAGAAACGGCCTTAGTAAAGAATCCCCACGTATTCACAGTTCATATGAAATACAAGAAAGACTTAACTCTATGGAAGTTTAAATTGTATATAAAGCTAAGATAAATATTTGTAAACATTTCTGTGATTTAGCTTGCTTTGTTTTTCTTTCAGATACCACATTTATTTAATTTTTAATTCAGGACTTCATCCATAAATCAAAAAAAATCTGTAAAATAAATCCTCTTTCTGGCCTTTTAGGAGTTAACATAATCTTTAGAGTACAATATAGCTATAGTATTTTCAGATTTATAGTTCAGTTATATTTGAATCACTATGAATAGAAATGAGAAAATGCAATTAAAGATTTCATCAGTGTGAAATGTAGGAAGGATGTTCTTTGCAAAAGTGACAGCATCTATAAAGAATGCTTCTCTACCAAAAATGCTTTTGCTAGAAGATTATGAAACTCTGCCCACAAGCTTTCTGGCATTTTCCCCTTCCAGTATGGACAAGTACTTTACAACACGTCCCACCAGAGTAGCCTTTAATTGTATTATTGCTTATACATGACTTTTATAATTTAAATATCATAAAACTTAAGGATTAAGATTCTCTTCTACAAGATCTCAAAAAAAGTATGATCCCCTAGAAAAAGTGAAACTTGGACAATTAAGATTAAAATGTGTTTTATTTCAGAATAAGAGTACAGATAGAAAAATGTAGTAGTTGTTTGATAGAAGTTTGGTTTGTCTGATTCAATATGAGTAGCAAGAATATGATTTTTAAATGCTAAAATACTCAGTTGGCAATATTTAAAATTGAGTGTTATCTCTTAAAATACATAATTTTCAGCTTATCAAGTCGCAATTAAAGTTGGGCTAAGTAGCTGATTAAGTCTCCAGCTAAGTCTTGCGAATCTGTAGAATGTTTAATATTAAATACTTCTTCTCATTTATGTATTTTTGATGTGCTTTGCAAATTTAACTGCAGAAGTAACAAAGAGCAGTATTCTGTATGATGACACATGTATGAATCTATTTTGGTAGTAATTCTCTAAATATTTATATGCAGGCAAAACTAATTTGTGTCTTATAGCATATATATGAATATTTATTGACCAAAGTGTTGCAGTAAGGAGGCTGCTTGCAATATTCTGGTGTAGCAACATGAAGTTTGTGGGAATTGAAAGGCCAGAGTATCCTCAACTATTGATCATTGTTGAGTTCCCAGGACTCAGCATCTTGCAGGACTGGGTCTCAAAATAATAAAATAATAATAAAGAATCACTACTAAAAGTTCAGTTGCAATACCAGTCTTTGTCATAATCACTTAAGGGTGCCAGTATTAAAAGAAAGATTAGGTCATGATTATAAATGATGGTGCAAACATTCTGATGGATTTTGTGTTCTGTTTTATTTTAAGGTTTTGACTTAACCATCATACATGGTATTTTTCCCCAAATGAAGGATCAGTGTATGTAGTATCTCTGTCTTGGTGCAGAAATTTCTGCTGGAATGGAGAAAAAAAAGTTTCCATAAGAACTTGTCACAAAGAAAAATGAGCTTAAGAGGTGGGTGTTTTCTGTAATACAGTAGTTCATTGCTTTGATTTTTAATGAGTTTCAGTTTTTAAAAGAACCTACCAGTGTGGTGCTATTTGTGGTACTGTTACAATATTCGTGGCTCTGTCCCATATAGCCAAGGGCTTGTTATAGCTAATGACATAAATTGAGGCACAGGTGGGGTATTTTTTTGTAAGTTGACACATATTTGATATTTCAATTCCGGATAGATATTAGAATATAATTAATCTGAAAAAAAAGTAGTTGTTCAAGATGATGCTTATTGGAATCCCCCAGGTGCATCTGTAGGATTTTGAATACTGGTTTAGGTGCGCAGCTGTGGAAGGAGCCTGTCAGTGTGCTCTCTCAGTTTACGTAGATAGGCAACTTTTTCAGAGGTAAATGTTAGGAGAAGAAATACTTTAAAAAGGCAGCTCCATCCAGGTCTCAAAGCAGTGCAGTGAGCTAACGAAGGGTTGCACTGGCTGGGCTGAACAGCTCAGCTACTTCTGCATTCCACAATGTTCTGTGTCATTTGTTTTCGTTTTTCTCATTACAGTATCAAATTCAGGAGTCTCTAACTTGCATGTGGGATATACGATCCCTTTTTTGTCCTATTCCATTTGCCCATTGTTACCCCAAATGCGTGAGAGTTGGCTCTAATATTGTTTTGATTTTCCTCCTATCCTGGAGCACAGCAGCCACAGAGGGACAGATGCAATGATTCCATTCATTCCAATTCTGCTCATAGCTTTGATACTTGGCTATGATATTTGGTCAAAGTAAACATGAGATCTCTTCTTTAGAGAAGAAAAATTATAAAGATTTTCTTCAATTTTCTGTACGGTATCAGCCCATTTGTAAATTCTAGAGGGAATGATTGGATTAAATCATCCATAAAAAATAATTGTAATAAAGCTGTGCTTTGGAGCAAAATGTCACGTTTTTCCTCTCAAACTGTGGCTTACATTCCAGTAATTTTGTTGTTCTTTTGTAAAGCTATCCCTCATTTATAACTGGTGTGTCTAAAATGTGAATCATACGTACAATATTTAATATTCAGGAAGCATAAAAACCATGAATACCTCACATTTTAAGACACAAGGAAACTCTTTTGCACTGTTACGTCAAGCAGTGGAACAGGTTGCCCAGCAAGGCAGTACCGTCTGCATCCTTGGGGGTTTTTTAGACCAGAATGAATAAAACTGAGTGACCAAGTCTGACTTCAGAGCTGACCCTGCATTTGAGCAGCAGTTTGAACTGGAGACCTCCTGAGGTCTCCTCCAGCCTGAATTACCCTGTAACAATGTGAATGGTGGTGATCTACACAACTGGCTTGTCTCTTCTGCTGTGAGCAGGACTTGGAGCCAGCCTGCCACCTTTCTTGTTCCTCAACATATCTGAGAAAATGTAGGTGCTGCATTTCATATCAGTATGTATTTGTTGACCAATATGATGTATATTATATAGTTTTATATGTAAATATATATTTACATATTGCTATGTAGACCAGTTTGATATGAATGTGTGGTTTTGGGACCCCTCTGCTTTTTTTCAGAAGCTAGCTGTAGTCTTTGTATGAATGGTATCAAACTCTCTCATAATTAATCTTTTTAAAAAGTCGCTTCTCTCTGCTGGCCCCCGACCATTGCTTTGCAGGAACTTCGTCTTACACATGAATGCCATTTTTTTTTTTTTGTCTCAAGTGAGAGGGAGAGCGTTTCAAATCAGAGTAATACTGAGAGTGGACAATGAGATACATAAATTGTGAAATTCCTCTCTCACATTTGGACTGCGTGAATGTTCACATAATTCTAATGATCTTTTTGACTATAACCTAGCTTCAGCTGTTAAGCAGCGGACTCAACCCCAAAGTTTAAATGAATTTGCTGAGATAGTCTCCTTTTTAATTTTAAACCCATGGGTGAAAAAAATCATGAGACGCTACCAATTCTCTTACAGAACATGAACAGTCATTATTTGACTTGTGAATGAGGAGTTTGATAACATACTTCTTGGAAACCAGCACAGCTTTTCTTTCAGAGTGTAGTACAAATCCCTTGCCATCATATTCAGCAGATGGCAGCATGCATGTTAACTGGCTGGGTATCTGCTCAAATCTTTTAGCTGCCATGCCATATTGATGAGCAAAGTAATTAATTTGTCAGTGTCTTTAAGGTCAATCACAGTGGAAGCTTTCAGTGTGTTAATCTAAAATATCATATTTATCCTGAGGGTGCACTGTCACAGCAGGTAGAAATTAATTGTGGAATTAGATAATTTTCTTCCTAGAATGCAACTGTGTTGAAAGAAAGTATAAAACCAGTAGAGTACAATGCAGGGCCCCAGTGTTTCAAACATTGAAACACAAATACGACATTTCCACAAATGCATATCTGAGTGGTACAAGGAGCAGGGCCTGGGATAAGGCCATGAAAGGTCATGCAAAAAGGAAAAAAAAAAAATGGCAAAAAAGGCATGACCGAACAAATTTTTGTCTGATTATTTAATGGCAATATGATTATTTAATGGCAATACTCACATCATTTGAATTTGGCCAGTTTTGTTTAAAATAGCAGATCAAGTGTGGTGTAGATGAGATATTATCAAACTCTGAATATAAATGATGAAGGCATATGATAACTGTAAAACAAATTGCCATAGTTAGTAGGTAGAAAAAAAACCTTGGTTTTTCCAATCTACATGGTGTTTTTCATTGTAGTCTTGTCAGACTTGCAGAAACAGGAATAATTGGATACTTAAGGCAGAAATCTAAAATGCTGTCTGAATTTTGTCCAGGGCTCTTAAGGTGAACTCTTCTGTGTGAAAAATGCTATGGGCTTTGACTGTTGCTGAATGTTGGAAATATTCCTTTTTTAACTGCTCAAGAAGCATTTCTTCTGTTTGTGTGTTTGTAGAAACTGAATTTTAAGGCCTGCTGATGTTATTTGTGTAGATATAAAGAGAAATCAGTATCTCACTATCTTACTATTTAAGAAAGGTTAGTGAAATATTGGAATCGTCTAACAAAAAGGGATCATTGTCTTGTGACCCAGAAAAATCAATCACACAGACCACTATTAATTTATGAGTGCATGTTGCTGGTTATCACCAAGTACTGCATACCTTGCAAGAAATCTTACAACTAAAATTTGTTCAGAAAACTGAAAATTTCCCAATGAGTAGATATTTTTATCTAGTTACAGGCAATTGGCAGTAAAGGAAAAGGCTGTTTTGCTCACTGATTTAATGAAAAAATTATTCACTACCATTTCAGTTCTCTGTGAAACAGCGTAAGCTCCTGATCCTGAAGAGATTTATATGCATAGTTATAATCATAGATAAAGTTGGTAGGAACATCAGCCAGTGGATTTAATAGGAATGTTGCCTATCTGTATTTCCATGAGTGTGAAGTCGTTGGATTTATTACGTTTCAGATGAAATACGTTCATAGATCTTTGTAAAAATAGGATCTTCATTTAATTAGGTTTAGCGTTTTTTGTTTGTTTGTTTGTTTTTTCTCCCAACTCTTAGAAATTAGTTCTAAACTAACCATTTTTGGTTACAGATTTATTTGTGTTAAGTATGGATGCAGAATTCTGAAGCTTTTTTGATGTATTATTAAAATTTTATTTGGAGATACAGGGATGTGCATAATCTGCAGCTAGGTTTCTCGTAGAACCATAAAGAAATCACATCGTGTTGCCATCCTGTGTTTCGTATTGTGGAGGCTCCCCTTCTACACTCATCCTTGAAAAGTTTCATTCCTATAATATAGGACATAATGGATTTATTTCCCAACTAATTGATTTCTGCAGTTAATATGGAGTGGGAGTCAGGTGGATCTTCTGTAAAAGTCAAGAACAGACTCTTATAATATATTTGACAGGATTTAGGGAATACAATGCATAAATCAGTGTTCCTGTCTTTGTACAAGTTATTAGTTTCTTAACTGATTAAAGAAGACTGGAGAGAAAGGAAAGCTTTATTCGCATAATAACATCTATTTTTCTTTTGTTTGCATTTAAAGGCAAATGTTTGCTTTCTCATGTTTGAGCTTGTTACAAAATAAATGCCTATGTAAAACCACAGCTCAGAATATTAATGTAACATTGCAAGAATGAGATGAAGAAAGAAAAATAATTACCTGTAGACTAGGAAGCCTTTAAAGGTTTTTGACAGACAGGCTATGAACATTAGTTTTGATGAATTCATTCAGCCAAGAAAACCAACAGTTTGGGCTGCTGTAAGCTTTCCTTTTGATTCCTTTATAGCTGTCACTCAGCTGTGCTGAGATGCCTACAATCAAATCAGAGGTTACTGGCAGTGTCTAGGGCACTACCGAGTAGTTTACACATAAATCCATTGCAGTGGAAATTCTGTTTGCCTTGTAGAAATGGTCAAAACTGTCCAAATTATTATAGTCAGTTTTTGTGTGTAGACTTTCATACTTAAATGCAGTTAAGCATAGTATGAAAAAGAAGTAAAATTTCTGAGTGGGCAGAACTGCAAGGTGAACCAGGAAGAGAATGATAACAGCTTGCAAATTTTTAATGACTTCTAAATTCTCTACGTGAATTAGTTATTTGGAAAGTTACTGAAGCCCTTAGTGTCTTAATAAAATATTTTCTGTGGGCATCTGTCAGTTTAATTTAATAACTGGATGCTAGAAATTGCAAAGAAGGCACACAGTGGCTCCAGACAAACTTCTGACAGAAGCTGAAACCTCATCATCAAACCCCTGCATCATTTAGTTGAGAAGATGCTGTTTCCTTCTGCCAGGGTGTAGGATTTCTTTGCTAAGGTATGAGGCTTAAATTCAAAAAACATTAAATACTTGAAAGTAATTGTCCAGAAGAGGAAAAAAAATGTGATGCTTTTTGGAGGACTGTTTGAACAGTAACAGACTGGCAAGGGATGAACTATGTTAGAAAGTGTTTTGGTTGACTAGCTTTTTCTGATCCTGTTTCCTACAGGAGAAAAAAGCAAACACTTTGTTTGGTCCATCCTTCATCTTCCCTTTATTTTTTTTGAAATGAAACATTGGCCGATTTAATCCAAATTTAAGAGGGGGATAGCCGTGTCAAAGAATTTATTTTAATATTGGAATTTGGGGGAAAAGTATTTGTGGTGGTACAGAGGAGATATCTAAATGAGCACTGCTTGCAGAGAGAAGATCTTACATTTTACTGTTCTGTTTGCTAACAAGGTGATTAACATATCTTTGCTTCTGAACCACTCATGGGCCAAAGTAATGTCTTATGCATTTCATATCGAGAAGTCCTTGAACAGGCAGGCATATTTTGAATGAGAAACATTCTTAATCTTCTGTTATGAATCTTCAGTTGGCATTGATGACATTGGTTTGAGATTTTCTTGTTAAATAATCCAGTTTCTATGTACAAATGCTTAGAAAAAGAATATCTGGAATGTATCAGTTTTCAAATTGATCAATACTTTTGTGCACACTATATGGGTCTGTATATAAAGCAAAATATATTAGAATATAGTACTAAATCGTGTTATCTTATAGACCTGTAACTACCACTCGTATTAAAACATTTTTGAGTTATGTGTTAGATAGAGGAGTAACATTACCTTTGAAACAGCAGGCTCACTGAGCTGGCATGAGGCCATTGGTACTGACATTTCCTTGCTCCTTAGATTCTATAGGAATGTGGTTAGCTGTGTTCTAAAATGTAATTTCCAAATTAGTTTTCTTCACCTAAATGAAATTAAAGGCATTCTGCATATTTTGATTGTTCAAAAACACTGAACTAGAGGATCTTGATTTTATTATTCATCCTTTTAAACTGAGAAAATGTGTTCTGTAACTAGAATTAGAAATTCAATTCTTTGAATTATATTGGTATTAATCTAAGAATTAAAAACTATATTTTTCAATCAAAGCTCTATAGAAATCTTGCTGAAGGATTTTTAATGGTCTCACTTTTCCCAAAGTATTAAATGATAGCTTTTAGAAACATGCTGAGGATTTTAATGTAACTTGGGTCTCCCATTCTGTGAGACTGACTGAAACAAGAAGATCAAAGCAGGATCAAAGGCATTCATAAAAGACAAAACCAGATATAAACAGTAGGTGCTTTCTCAAGAAGCTTTGCATGAGACAACAAAGATTTGTAAAGATGGCACAGCTTTCCAGGCTAGTAAAGGAAGATATTAGAAGTACTTACATAAAATTCTGCTATTTGTATTTCAGAGCTTCAACTGTAGTCTTCAGGTTGGTTGGTTGAAAAGTTGCATATGAAATTGTTTATATTAACTTATTTTTATATGTATAGAGCTCCCATACACACAGGGAAGACTAACAGAAATAGTATTCCTGTTTTTTTTAAACAGTTTTCAATATTTATGAGGAAAAATGATGGTGTTTGGTGGCTAAGAGAACATGAAGTAGAAGGAAATCTTTTCTATTACTCTTGATGCTTTCTGGCCTCACCAGTTACAGATTTTTTAAAAAAGTTTGGAGTTGTATCTTAGACAATATCAGTGTCTGTCTTACACAGTGCAGATATTTGTTATACACATAGCAGTAAAAGGGAAATGAAGGTAACAGAAGGGGCAAGACTGTGAACAGAGGTATAAAGAGAGGGAAATGACTGAAACAAAAAATACTGACTGACAAAGCAATACAGAAACCGAAATAAATCCAAAAAAATTATCTATTTTTTTCTTAATTTCTGACTACCTACTTAGGCTAAAAAGCCTCAACCTTTAGCACATATAAAAACACATGCTTTACTGAATTTGTATTATTCTGAGTTATGTTATAAATTTGAGTTTCAACTAACTAAAACTGAAGATGCAAAATAATTCCCATGTAATTGTATTTGTAATGTTTCTAGTCAACTCTTAATTAGCAAGGACTTGTGATACAACTGTGTGGCATAGACACACTTCTTTTTATAGAAATGGCATTCAATACATTCAATACGGATGGTGAGCTGACTTGAAATTGAAGAACCTTTTGAAATTTACTCATCATTAATTTGTAATATTCCATTCCCAAGAGTCTTGGTTTGCTTGTATGCTGACATTTAAGTCACTGTCAGTCAGTGTAAATGACATATATAACGTGCATACATGGCTAAGAAAGCTGTATCTATTGTGTAACACAGAGCCTTAGAAATGTTTAATGTCACTTAACTTTCAGGCAGAAGAAAGCAACCCCTTAGGATATGGTTGTTGTTTTCCTTTTTTTCCCCTTATATAAGGTACAGTGATCGTAAAATGTAGTTTAATTGCTCAGATGATGATGAAGTATCCCTTATACTGGAAAATATTTGTGTTGATGTTTTCTTTGTCCCTGTTACATCTCAACATCTGAGTCACAGTCAGAACTGAAGGAAGAATGTCTTTTCTTCTCTCTCAAAAGCTGTTTGAGAAGATGTCTTGAAGTATGCACAGCTGCTGCCTTGCTATCACAAAGTAGCTCAGGAAGTATGTGTGAGCTAAACCTGAGTTAGGTCTAGCAAAGAATGAGTACAACTCGCTGGAATTTCGCCATGTCTACTTGGACAATGCAAATTTTACTCTTTTTTTTTTTTTTTTTTTACTTTTTACCTGTGGTGCCAAGCGCAATGATTTTATCTCTCAATTTTTAATTGCGTTTATAAGAACTAGTGCAGTTTTGTCTTCTGGTTTCTCTACTAGGTTCAGACCAGGAGCTATCAAGCTGATATATTGGAAACATTGAGACTAAGTCTAACTGTTGTTGCCAATTAAAAATAGTGGAGTGCACAGATCCCGCATATCATTTTGTTTCTTCTATAAATTCCAGAGGAGTAATTGCTGAAAAAATGTTAATTTCCTATGAGCCCTGTGATAAGCTACCCACATTGTGCCCAGTCACAATTTATAAGTGGGTGAGGTCAGGCACAATCTAGTTGATGTAGCAGGTGTGCTCTCTGGAATATTTCGCTGATTTTAAATGTTGGTGTTGGTATGGTACTCCTTCATATTACAGTAGTCTAGATCATTGTAAATTAAATGAGAGATTAGATGAAAGCTCCTTATTTGTATTTGCTCTACTCTCCAAGTGTGGCATATGGTCTTGTACAGACCAGGAGTTATTTCCATGCCAGATTAAATACTTGAAATGCCAACAGCATATGAAAACTAAGCAAAAAGAAGCATCACAAGAAAAATGGAAAGTTAAGCACAAAAGGTATCCATAATGTAAGCATATAGCATTAGGGTCTTTGTGTTAACAAATGTGAAAAATCCATATAAGTTTTCACTCTCTTGTAGAATTTAATGGCCCCAGGGCATTAACTCATGAATCACTTGCAACTCTGAAGAAGTTTATATTTCTTAACTGTTCAGACTACTTTATGTATGAATCACTAAAGGAATGGGCTAGTATGGGGTCTGCTAAGGCCTATGAATTCCTTTGGGAAAAAATGGGTCAGGAGAAGTGGTGAATTTGATGTCATTTGGTTGTGCTAGACCCAAGTGTAGACCCTGTCTATCCTTGCCTTGTGTATTCTTGTTGGAGGAAGCCAGGGGTCCTTTGGAAGAGGACTCCTTTTGCTTGGGAAGCAGTGCGAGGGGTTCTCACAGTTCCAGACATTTGGCATGTGCCTGTATGAAGAGGACTATAAATGACATTGATGTAAGGAGGAGATAAGGAAGATTTTCTCTGCCTGTTTTCACTGAGTTGACAGGATTTGTGATGTGGGGCATCAGAATAACACTGACGATGAGTGCAGTAAGTTTCTGCACACAAGATGGAGCGTGTACAAATCCTGTGCACTCTCTAGCTTGAGCTCTATCCCACACTAAGAGTACAGCTTCCACCCTTCCTACTTAGTATGTGTCTGGGCTTTTTGTCAGCTTCAAGTGTGTTAGTCTCTCTGGGAAATGGGAAGCTTTTCCCCTCAACTCCACGTTAGTGCAGGTTGGCAACTTCACATGAACCAAAGCATTTCTTTGTGTCTTGTCTATTGATAAGATAGTTCAGAATGCCACAGTTCATCAAGCAACAAACAGATTGCTGGCACAGTTTGATCAGAAGGGAACTGGAACCTTAATAAGCCACTAGAGGACAATGGCATTAAAGAAGGTGCTAAGGAGGGTTAGAACACTGAGGGAGGAATTGGGTAAAAAGCTTCAAGAGAAGGCTGTGCAGTCTCAACAGTGGTAGAGGAACTGATGACAGTTCTCTCATCAAGGGAAACAGTCAAGTAATAAACCATGATCTGTGCTGTTTGAGGCAGTGCTGAACAAATGTTTTTGCTTAGCAAAACCGTCTCTCTTGCATGATATCTTTCTTTTCTGATTTCTCGTTACCAAATCCAACTACCTTTTCTGTAGTGTTCATTGAAGACTGAAATAGCTCATCTGTGAAAATAATAATGGAATTAATTTTGATATTTGAAGTTTGGAGGAATAATTCTGAAGCTCCATCAAACATTTCAGACTCAGAAGTACCACAGCCAAGATACATATACCAAGATGTGATAGAAACTGTGGCTTCAGAATTTAAAACAACAGAGTTTTATCTTTATCGTTCCTTGCATCTAGGTGTGAATATATATGAAAGCGGAGTTCAGGAATACCTGGGAAGTTATTTTCCCTAAACTCCAAAATTGCAAGCAATTATTTAGGACTCTAAGTGGGCGTGGTAGTGTCTAAGTCAATCCATAGACCTTCAGTTCTGAAGACACATGCTGAAGTACAGTTCAGTTCACCAGTAGAATGTATTGGATAAACTAGAACTTATCCACATTCAGCCACTGAACTGAGAAATCCAGGTTTTGGTATTATGTATGACAGTACCTTATCAACCTTCTGATGCTGCACTACGCACATTAGCTTTTTAAGACTAGGCAAAAAATTATCATTTAAGTTGTAATTAGTCTTTCTGATGTTTAATGGATCAAACATTTCCACCATTTCTTCAAAGTATGCGCAATACACTAAATCCTGGTCTTGCAGCTAAGAAAAGGTGACAACAGTGATTAAAAGACTGAAGGCATTGACATGTGTAAATCTAGTGAGAATGTTTTATTACATTGAAGAAATTCTGAAACCCAGTTAAAAATTAAAGCAGAAAAACACTAAAATGGGATGTTAAAATGTGTCCTGTCTGAAAATGGCAAAGTGGCTGTCAACTACAAAAAAAATCAATATATTTGATCAATCATTTCATTGTTAATTCTTTAATTTCATTTGCATTTGTAAAATTTCGTTGAAAATTCTTACAAATCAATGCAGAATCAAGACTTCAATGTTTGGATGAATGTGAAAATGCTTACCTAGTATTCTCATCAGTTTGATAGTAACCCTCCAGAAGTACGAGCAGACTAGGAATCCTGGTCAGTGTCTAATTACTGTACACTCAAAGTGATTGTGAGGGCTTGGAGAGAGTGGGAAGGAAAACTTATTTTTGTGTGAAAGCAATAACCTGAAAATGAGATACGCCTGGTTTTGTGTTTATTGATGGCTCATCTTAACAGCTCCATAACCACAAAGGAAATAGCTTTCTTTTAAGGCACTAGAGAGAGAGTACTATCTGAAGAGGGCTTATTGCTTACTATCCTTCATGAAAAGATGTGGCTTTTAATGAAATATGCATAAAAGTCGTTTTAGATATGTGACCTACATAATCACACTCATCCTGAGAGGCCAGGGTAGAAAATTATTCTATTCAGAATAATTAAACTCCCCCTTTGTGTTATTTCTCATTAATTCAATATTCTTCTAAAACATAAAGCTCCCACAACAGTTTTAGTAATCAGCTTTTCAGATTTATGAGCTATTTTTATGCTAGTATTGTTCTGTGAGACAAGGCTGCTTGATCAATTGCCAGGTAACTGTTTCAGTCTTTTCCCAACACCCTGCTAATCCAGCACATTAAATTATTTTTAATTGAGTAACTTCATTATTCAAAAAATCCCCTTTGTCATGATTCCGTAAACATTAACAGTATCTTATACAAACAATTATCTAAATATAGTCGTGTTGCTTCCTTCATCCGCATATCTCTCTTGTGCAGAAAAAAAAAAAGTTCCCAAGCAAAGATGGAACATACTGGAAAAATTAAAGAAGCTTATTATCATTGAAATTATTCCCCCAAGACCAGTTTTAATCAGAGGTCCAGGTATAAGACAGCTCTAAGATAAATTTTTGAGGGGTGCTTTTAGTATACTTTTATGAAGAAAAAAACCAGTTGTTCTGCTTGTCTGCAATGAAATGTTCTATCTGAAGCCTACATAAGTACACATACAATGAGAATGTAAAAATTAAGACAAGCACAAGTGATTCAGGTAGTGTATTTTCAGGTTGAAATAAGGAAGAGATTCCAGTGACAGTTTGCTTTAAAGCAGTATGTTTTATGTTACCCAAAATGATGGAATCGTTGAAATTAATGTTCATGCATTCTTTGTTGCATAGTTACAGGGTACCAGCTGCCTTCTTTTCAGCTGAAAGAGTGGCTTTTTGAGTTCAAGTGCTCTTCCTGAAACACTTAATTATTCCAGCAACAGTCACAACAATTCCTCTCCTAAAAAACAGCCAAAAGGAATTGAAAGGTGTCTCTGAAAGGATTGAGAGGGACTGAGGGGGAGGATGGTGTAGCTGCCTTTTCTACAGCATCTTCTTTGTTCTTGTAATGGCTCAGAAATGCTTGACATTCATGACAGAAGAAGGAAATTACAGAGAAGAAATCTTTGCTCTCTGTAGCGAAAATTTTATGTTTTATGAGTTCTTGTAAGAATCCTTCAAATAACAGTATTCTTATTTTTACCAAGGGTGAGAAAAAGGTATTTACATCATCCAACATATATATTCGAAGTATGTTCCCTTGATCAAAACTTAGGCCTCCAGTATCTTGCAGCAGATTAAACAATCTAACTATAAAAGATACCTGAGCTCCCATTATAGTTGATTTTTAGCTCTACATGCCTCTGAGGGTCAATCATTATTATTTCTGTTAATTTTTTACCTAAGTGTAGCTCACATAGTAGACCTCATAGCACTGCCTTCTGTTCATGACCCATGCTCAAGGCAGTGAAGACAGTAGAGTTTCTCCCCAGACTCAAGCAGACTGATCAAAAAAACCCCTACTTGATGGAGAAAGAAACCTGCACAGGACTTCAGTGAATGTGGTATAGCATCGCTTTAAGGAATCCAGACATCTGCATGGATGATTTAGAGCCTCTATGGTGAGCAATCAGAAGTTGACCTGTATTACAGGCAAACTTGTGGAAATCAGCATAAAGAATAACAATCTCTGCTGATTTGATTGTTTTTGTATAGTCCTTTGTGGGAGCCTTTATGGATTGGATAAAAATATATGTGAATTTTGGAGGCTAGCCTGCTAAACCGTGTACCTTAAGTATGTAAAATTAGGCAGTGCAATCGTCCTCCATCCCTAAGTATCCATTGACCAAATACACCACTAAATGCTCAGATATCATATGAATTAATGTCTATTTTTTCTAATAGTGTTAAGTACACTTTTACTTTTCATCAATAAACTTTCTTATGGAAATGCATCTGGTATACAGTCTACATAATTCCTGGCTAGAGTCTTGATCTCCAGTCAAATACTCAGTTGCTTTGAATCAATCTTGGAAAAGAAGTTCAGTTCCCAATATATTACTACACTGAATACAGTAAGGTTTTTAATAATGAAGTGTGTTATTTTGTGTAGGTTCTTTACCATTTTGTATTCAGTTTTTTAGTTTAAAACTGATTCGTAATTTCTGTCTTTCAAAGTTGAAGCTTTTATCCTGAAGAGCCATACTGCATGTTCTCTAGCTAAGCTCTCTGCCTAATGTCCACAAGTGCATATTAAGGTGTTGAAAGTGCTTTTTCTGTTCATTGATTAGAGTGGCCACAGTTATACCTAAGAGGTCACCTGAAGGCTGTCAAGGGGCAAATAGCAGCCTGCACATTGATTTAAGTAGATATGAACAACTGCCACAACCCATTTACTCTGCAAATATGATGTTGCAAAATCTGAGTGCGGTGGAGTTCTTTAGCTGGCTGCCATGGGGTAATTCAAGTTGAAACCTACCCTTAATGAGAACTAGTGATCTGACTGAGATTACCACTAGCTATTAATACTGTGGTACTGGTGCTGCTGCTGTTACTAACGTGACTATGTTCTATTCCTCCTGATATTGACTGCTGATTATGCAGTCAATACTAAAATTCTACCTGCTAACAAAACTTACCCTGCTTCCATTTACTTCTGTCGTTGGTGTTCTTTGGCATTCCTGATGCCACGTGTTGTAGAGCCTTTAAAACTTCTTTAATGCTTTTCTCATTCAGTCTTACATGGAAAAAATGAATGCCATATCAATATATGAATGCCTGTTGAGGTTTCTTTTCCTTCTCAATTCTGCCTTTGCGCAGGCTTGTACCACTGTCTTCGTAAGCGATGTTTGCACAGTTGTGTGTGGAGGTTGATGATGTAGAGGTGGAAAATTTCTCCTGTTGAAATTGCCTGAATATCTTTATGTGATAAATGTGTGGTGGGTTGTTTCTTTTCAGTTTGTTTTGTTTAAGGTGACTTACAGTATGAAATACATAGTTCTTCACGTATTTTTTCTCTGCAAAGAGTTCATTGATGCAAAACAAGTTCTGTCTTTCTAACTGGACATCTAACCCCACTCATTCATAACAGTTAAAGACGTGAAAAACAGCAAGGGATTTGATTCATTGCCTGTTATGACCCGTTCAGAAAAGTATAACAAATTAGATTTTTATTCCTACAGTTTAATAGATTAAAAAAAGAGTCACAGTCCCTCCAGAAATACGGTGTCATGTATAGTAGTGTGCCAGATTTTCTCCTCCAGGAAAGTTTTGTGTTTCTTGTTAATCAGTGGTCTGAGTCATCATTTCTGTTGTCAGCATATCTGTGAATGCAGGCAATTCCTATTTACACTACAGTGTGTGAAGCCTGTCAATCATGCCTGCATTTCTCAGTTCATGCCCCTGCTGTATCTCCCTGCCTTATGCTTTTTGTCCAGCTGTTTCCCAGTTTCTCTCTCCGGCAGTTTCCAGTCACAGTGACTGACTGTGGTGTCCATACTTCAGCGTCTTCCTTCTCATTTGGCTTCTGATGTACCAGACTTCTGGATGACAATGCACATGGCAGAACAGCTGTCTCTGAACTGGAAAAATCGTTGGATAAATACTAACAAAAGAACTAAAAATGTTCTTTTTATTAAATCCTCTCTCTTCCTGTGATTTTGATATTTTAGATCTATGTTTCTCACAATTTCCTTGTGAACTTAATTCTATGTTGATAATTAGTTTGTATATGCAACATCTACATTTACATTATACATATATATCTACATTATATCTTAGTTTGTATATACATCTATGATTTAAATATTGACTACTGATCATCACAACTGGGAAAACTTTCTGGGGAGCAAATTGTTCCCAACTCCTGCTTTTCTCCCATCATAATTTACAATTACTAAAATAATATTTGAACTTTGCAAGGAAGAAATCCAATTATTGATGTAACATGGATAAAACAACAGAAAATGGATGGGATAAAATCATGCATCACTGTTTTAATGTATTCAGTCATTTCTTTGTACTAGGGAGGAAGCCAGGACTAGAAATAAGGTTTTTCAAAGGGAGCATCAGTTCCAGTGCTCACTATTGTATATGTAGGCACAGTTTGAGGACCAGCTTAAAAAACTCAAAGGATACTTAACACTGCAGTAGCTAAACTATCTGCCCTAAGATCTCCAGAACTGTAGTAAAAATCAAAGGTTGTAACTGCAGTGTGCTACATGAAGAAAGTGTAGATACTAAATAGCCTTGTAGATATCTCAAAATACAGTAAATTAATTAAAAAGCTGGGAGAGGTATTCAGGCTTCACTGTGTGTAGAATGATGAGGGAAAATTGCTAATCTGATGTGGAGAGGAAACCCAAATACCGTTGACTCGGAAGCTGGCAAATAGCATGCAAATGGAGGTCCTGAAGGATATTAATGAAAGCAGGAACTGGGCACCCTGGTTTTGCCTCCCTGGAGAACCAGTGCCAATATACTGTGGCTCCTTGTTATAATTTATGGATATATATAATTTATAATTTTAGAAAATTGGAGTGTTGTGATAATAACATTTATCCAAACCTTTCAAGTTTTGTGTTTTACAAAAGGAGGGTTGGAATTCCTAGAAAGTAGATATTATGAAGAAGATGAAAGACTAAATATGGATTTGACCTTGTACTTAAAAATCCAGGAATGATTGCTATTAGCTAGTTCTTAAGCTTTTGAATCTTTCTGCTTGATGAAGCAATTTTATTCCTTCCCTTGTGTGCCTTTTTGAAGAACACAGGGTAGGGTTTTACGTACATCAAGGCTATACTTTGTTTCACAATATTGATTTATTGTTAATTGGACTAGGACCAGCTCTGAATACAGATATTTCCACATACTCTCCTGTTACCATTTATAAAATGAGGAAAAATTAGATTATGGGGAAGCGCACTTTTGGATTGGCCTTTTCAGGGACAGAAGCCATGGGATACATTCACATATTCATACTTCTTCTCTTTCACAGACACTTTACTTGGTGCACATAAATCCTCCTGCTCCTTGTAGTAGAGGAGTGAGACTTGCCTAGTCCTATGTGGTTTTGCAGGTACTGGAAATGTGTTAGCCCATTTGGGACTGGGCATTATGGTTTACACAGCTGATTTTTATTATCCAGCAGTTCAAGAACTATTTTTTTATTCTTTCTAAGGATTTTAAAGGAAGTTTTTCAAGTAATAGGTCTGATTTTTCTGTCTTTGAGCATTGTTTTTGGTATCTCTCTCACCCTGAAAGTCTACCACACTATTTGGAAGTTGATCACAAGGCTCCAAATGATGTGTCTGCCTGTATTTAAATTCTATCAGCTTAAATTATTGTGTCCCAAGGTTTATTTATTATAACATGAAGCCATTCTTTACCTTTTCTCTCCCTTGTCTCCTCTTCTTGTCTCCTGCCTTCTTTCTGCTTTCATTAACAAAGACTGAAAGACTTTGGTACTCAAAGGTAGATTTACATTTCCTCTATTTCCAGTCTAAATACGTTCCATTTGCTAATGAAATTATTTCTAGACCAAAAAAAAAAAAAAAGTTCCCTTCCAGTTATATTTTTATGCATTTGTAGTAGTGTAATAGTGGTTTTCTTCATCCATCACAGAAGCTTTATGCAGCTTTAGTATTGTATTTATCCTCATGTATTTATGGATGAAGTGATAATTTCAAGCTGTCGCTTCCATTTGCAAAACATAATTTCTCACTGTAAGCATTTGTTTCTTTTTCTCTGTGCACAGGTTTTAAAAAGCTTATGAAGTACAGTTTATAGATCATGTTCACTGTCTTGCATTGGAGCTATGGATCTCCTAAAAATGCAGGTTAAATGCAGCAGGACAAATATAGTTTCAACACCGAAGGGGCTAACGCTATCCTAAAAGATCAGGGGAACTGGTAATTGGCTGTTGGAGCCAAGTGTTGAATATTTGGGGGTTTTAGGTTAGCATTCTGTGTCTGCCTTCCCTAGACACTATTATTTAGTTTGTTTCTTGAGTGTTCTCTTTGTTTGCTGAGTCTAGGACAATGTGAATGTTTGATGACAGCATCAGTGAGGGAGGAGGAAAAGTCTCCAGACCACAGTTTTCTGGAGTGAGGGCTGAGGAAACCACTAGGCTCAGAGTATGACAATGGCCACATTATGCCCTCTAGTCTCCCCCTTAAATGCCCATGTAATTCTGAGGACATTGACTTCTGGCTTCCTGGAGTTCTTTACTTTCTTGACAGTCTGGCAGAAATGCAATTGTCATGCTAGTAATTCGTCATGATGCAATTTGGTAACTTCCTAAAAGAGCTAAAGATGCTGAAGAATCTAAAACATTATGCCTTAGAAGGCGGTAATTTACAAACTGATCCTGAAACTAACTATCTATCTATCTATCTATCTATCTATCTATCTATCTATCTATCTATCTATCTATCTATCTATCTATCTATCTCTTTGAAATAATTTACACTACCTGCACCTTCTAGCATTAGCTATACAGAGTATTGAAAGTAGCTACGTGGTACGAATTTTAATTAAAAAGCGCTCACGTAACTTCACATTCTGCATAACAAAAGATCACAGCAGCTGAGAATAGAAAACGGCTATTATCATAAATAAATACGTCATGATGAATATTTAACATATCTCTTCAATCTAAATGTAAGTACATTTTGTTGTGTGTTTGCTTTCTTCTTCCTTTCTCTGATTTTCACCTAGATGGCTCTATTTTAAACAGGCACAATGAAGAAATTAGCAATGCCTGAATGTTATCTTGGCTCAGCCTAAAAACAGTGCCAAAAGGTAATCAAATGTTAATGTAGATCAACGCCATCCCACAAGTCAGC
Organism: Pachycephala philippinensis; assembly: GCA_013397055.1. Taxonomy (NCBI): domain Eukaryota; kingdom Metazoa; phylum Chordata; class Aves; order Passeriformes; genus Pachycephala; species Pachycephala philippinensis. The sequence continues at coordinate 311,085 of VWZT01009969.1, forward strand.
ACTGACACTTAGCACTAGATACTTTCATGCATTCAAGGTCAGCATCAATTTCTTCCTGTTAATATTGTTCATAATAGTCAGTGAGGCACAGGTTTTTCTCCTTGTATTTGAAGCAAGATTTTTCTTTTGATACTACATGCAGACCGAGAGCCTTCTGAGCTAGAGTATTGTTTCAGTTATATATGTGTTTAATCATTTAAAACCTGAATAAAACCACTTTATAATGTAGTTCCTCCTTAGATATATATTTTTAAATCAACTTCATAATTGTTATTTTCTCAGAGAGAATTTGAGAAATACAAGACAATGAAATGTCTCACAAAATGGCAAAGCAGTCCAGGAGTGCATGCATCTATTGGTGCGTTCCTCGTAAAATCTGTCACGTTGTAAGTGATGATTTCTATACAGTATTGAACTCACAAAACAATTTTAACACATCACTGTATTAACGAATTATCAAATTCTACATTTTAAAGCACACCTTGAACAAATGTTAGTTTATAATTAGTAAAAAAAAGCCAGATCTGTTAAGTGACTCAAAAGGCTTGCATTCTTACCTCTGAGCTGTTAATTAAACCCCAAACACTGGAAACACCTGGAACATCAAACATAAAGGATTGCAATGAATTACTTCTAAAGAGTCAATTTCCTGTGACTTCTTTGTGAAGAGAAAACCCAGGCCATTTGGTATTTTTAGATTCCTGGGACTGAACATTCTGATTGAACATGAACATGCCATTAAATAGCATATGTCAAAGTAAACAAGTTCCAGAATGCTAAGAGAGATGTTTAAAAGTGCTTAAAATATCATCATCCTTTTCTATTTCCTGTTGAAATACAGAATGCAGAGCAGAGGCACATAAAACCACTTGAAAAGGCAGCTTGTCATACTTCTGGGTGTATTTGGGAAAATAACACATTTCACTGAAATGCCAGGGAAGATTAACAAATTAATTAGGTATAAGCTGACCTCCTATATCCTTGGGCTCTCACTGCTATCTCATTCTCTCTCAATGCCACTCTGATACAAATTTAATTGGAAACACAGTTCCCTATGCCGGTTTGAGTTTGGGTTTTGTTGTTTTATTGCTGATGCCTTGCATATGGGAACTCCATATTGGCATTAGGATTAAACAGAATTTCTTTGCAGATTCCTCAAAAATAAAACAACAGCATTCTGTAAACAGCATTGATTAAGTACATTACATGCAAGAGATCTTTTAGAGAAGAGCGGAGGCAACAAATACATATCATCTCCTCAACTAGACCACTACACTTCCAGTGTAAAACTTTTTTGCATGTTTTTCTTTCATGTTTTTAGGGACCATTTAAAAATTAATCAAGTGATGTAGCAAGAGAAAAGCATCAGTAAGCAAAGCTCTGCATTTTCGCTCCTGAAATTCTCTCTTGCCTTTGCTTTTTCATTAATTTATTTTATTCATTTATTCTCTCTGCTTCTAATGACTTACTATTCATAACATTGTCATTAAAATATCATTTGCACAGAAGCGTAAACAGTATCAAGTACAGGCTGCACAAGAAACAGCATAAACAATAGTGGAAACTTTTGAAACCGTGTGTCCTTGAACTCTTTACTGCTTATGTGTTCTTCCTTCATGCCACTGGAGGCCACACTCTTCAGAATACTGAGGGGAGCCACGAGCAGCCACATCATGTAGCTCCAGACAAGAACACTAAATGAGCCTTTCCTGACACTGTAGCAGCTTAAGTGAGTGCTGTAGCAAGGAACATGTCTGTTGTATGATGAAGGGATGTGCCCATGAATTGGGCAGAGGTGATCTGAGGTCATAGTGGGGAGGGGCAATAATTGCTAATTTTTCCAGAGATTTGCAGCGTGTACTGGTGGTGTACCACAGGCCAAGTCTGGGGTCTAAACTCATTCACAAGGAAACCCTTCTATGTTGTCAGTTGCACATACATTTTCCTTTCCCCTTGCGTTAAATTCTCTGTCAGTTCAGAAATAAAGTAAGCTGGTGTAAGACAGCAGATATCCTATAGCCTGCAGGCTTAACCTGACCTTTAGAGACTAAATTAACACACTTCTATCAGTAATGGTATTTTTTCTCTCTTTAAATTCCCTGGACATGCCTGGTCCCACAATATTATTGATGCTTTTCTGAAACAATTATGTAAACTGTTACATAAAACTTCCACTTTATGCTAAGCCATAAGGCAATAGCTGTGGGGAATAACAGCGCAGATGCTTGAACATTGTGAATCCAGTGCTTTAGACTCTGCATTTCGGAGGGAGGTGTGAAGGGAGATAGAGGTGCCCTGGAGCGTGATAGAGAAATGCAGGAGGAAGGAGAGAGGGTTGTTTGATGGGAAAGAGGTGTGCTGTACAGCACAGCTCCTCTGGCAATGGACCCTGGGGCTTGCGTGGTGGCTGCTGCTGTTGTGTAGAGTCCTAAAGCAGAAGAGACACTGCTGCACTCTATTATGGATTCAGTTGATGATTACAGTGCCAGCAGAAGATCAGAACTCAGTAGAAAGGTCTCTTACTGACATGTTGAGACTGCCGGTAAAAAAGTCGGTATTTTCCTTCTAAATTCTAGAAATGCAGACTGATAAACTTTGGTGAGGTGAAAATTAGTTTCTAAACCTTCAGCTTCAATGTTTTCACAGTTTAGTTTGCAGCAATGTTTTTCTTATCTGCTCAGCTGCAAGTGAATGCAAGTATGTGCAAGTTAGGGAATAAGAGATTGAAAGCTTTCAGCAATGAGAGTATTTAGAATCTGATCAAACAGGCCACTTCGAAGCTTCAAAGAGAACTATGCTAGAGTGACATTTAGTAACAATACATATTGCCAGTGCCTCGTTCGTAAAATTTATTAATAACTGTCACCACTTCAGAGCAGTCAAATCTTATTAACAAGCTTATCCTAAATTAATGGTGGTGCCACAGAGCTGTACAGTTAGTGCTGATGGATGTGGTCGTAGTCACTGAGATTGAGATATCAGGCTATAGAGCTCTTTGCTGAGACAAAACGGAAGCATTGTGGGTAAAGCCAGTCTTCCCTATTTTTCCTCTCCCACTAAATTTCTTGCCCATTTTGTTATTATGTCTTATACTTATCTGTGTTACATAATGACAGTGTATGTTTAATTTAGAACACCTATGCCTGTATTCAAGAGAAGCAAATACTAATTTTAACCTGCTCAATATATTTCTACTTTATGGGTTAAGCAGGCATCTGCTCTTGCTACAGCAGTGTAGCATCTCTTTCTTCATTTATTTTCATAGCAAATGTAGTCTGTGATTTTCCTGCAGTCTAAGCTTTTCTGATGTAAAAATTTTAGGTGCTTGTTTTGGAAAAAATGGTACATACTCAGTTTATGTTAGTGTCTGGGAAGAGCAGAGATTGCAAAAGGATGCTCTGTAATACGGGGGGAACACTTCATGGTAGGTCTATGGGGATTCCCTGGGTTCAACCAGAAAAAGAGCTTAATTCCTGAAGGGAAAAAAATATTTCCCTCCTTTCTAGCTTCAAGAAGAGGCTGTTCAGATGAGCTGAGTGAGCAGGGCAAAAGAGAAAACTCAGGCCCTGAGAATCAGGGGGTGCTGCTAACTTCTCACTGTAGTTAGAATTCTGGACTTTCTTGTTCAGTATATCACAAGAACAGAATGGCCTTCTTGTCTTTCTCCATATTTCTTAGCTTTCATGATCTTGTTAAAGTGTGAAGTGTTTCATTTTTACCCTCTATGGGCTTGTACTACTTAGTGCCTTATACTACTGAAGTTTTGGACTCTGAGGGCTCTAACTTGTGGCTTTCTGAGCATCTAAGACACTGATTTCACCATGAGCTGGTCTCTTGGTATCTGAAACCTAATGATTTACAGAACAAAGAGCTTCTTTACACCCTAGATGAGTAATGCTAGAAACTGCTGTAGTATTTGTTTCATAGCTAGCAAAAGCCCTGTCTGGATCAATACAAAAAGGGCTTCCCATGAAAAAAGTTTATGGACACCGAGATAAAATTTGGAACCAGGTACTTGTTTAATCTCTGTATATTTCTAATACAGATGTCTCAAAAGATCACCTCTACACTGAATAACTTCATACCCTGAAAAAATGTTCTGTTTTTTCCTCACTGCTTGTTTCATTTCATCTTTCCTGCAGTGCTGGTATTTAATAAATAAAAATTACTAGCCTTATGCTCATCACTTACTTCACTTAATTGTGTTGTATGTTGCCAACATTGTAACTGTTTTGACTCTTCTTGGTTTTTTTCCAATTTCAGCATCTCCTAGAACATGTTGTAAAAATATAGAAAAGTCACAGAGGAGGCAAAGGAGTAGAAATTTTTTATTTCAGCTTAGAGTTTTTCATATGTATCCAGCTGAAAGCTTCTTTAAAACATGGAGTGTCCTGAACTCTGTCACAATTTAAAATGAGATCATTATATATTCCTTTTGCTTGACAATTGCTAAATGAGATCTGGAGCAAGCACAGCTTTGATATCACCTTCAGACACAAATTTTGTGTCTAAGCACAGCAGATACATTTTTAGCTCTTCACCTCAGCACTTCCTATGACTAATCCCTGTAGCATTATCTTTTCTTCCCAGTTTTTAGTATTCTTACCTGCCCCCATAATTATTGGCCATTTTTCTGTTTCTCAGCTGGGCCGTCTTGTGTTGTACATTTTAACACTGTGCTTTGAATAGCAGATTCCTCTAATGTCTTGGTACTTTTTCTAGTCCTTGTGGTTTTGATTTTTAAAATTATGCTATTTTAGCCAAAGAAACCCCCAAGCCTGAAACCAACCAAAAGCTTAAAAAGACAAATCTAGACAAAATTATAAAGATGCAACAAATTCCCTGTTGCTTTACCTAGATGAAAAATTCTTCAGTACTACAAATACCATTAAATTACAAAGGAAAATTTTCTTTAATATGCTTTCAGTTTCTTTTTTAAGGGGAAGTTCCCCCATGAGAACACTTGGCAGCCACTTGTCAGTTAAAACCAGTTAGTTTTCAGTGACCCCTGGTGACAGCCATATGGAGCGAGTACATGTAGGTTATGGATTCTTAGAACCATGGGATGGTTTGGGTTGGAAGGGACCTTAAAGATCTGTGGGCAGGGACACCTCCCACTAGACCAGGTTGCTCCAGGCCCCATCCAGCCTGGCTCTGAACACTGCCAGGGGTAGGGCATCCACAACATCTCTGGGCAACCTGTTCCAGTGCCTCACCACCCTCACAGGCAAGAATTTCTTTCTAATGTCTAATCTAAACCTACTCCCTCTCAGTTTAAAGCCAATCCCCCTTTTCCTACCACTACATGTCCTTGTAGATGTTTAGAACTTTCTGCTTGTCTAAGTAGCATGACCTCAGAATAATCCTGCTAGGAGATGATGAGGGAACACATCCCTGTGAGCTCATTGCTTACCTGACAGTGAGCTTTATTGCAGGCAAACCTGGCTGAATAATACTGTTTTTTTCCCCCAGGCTAATATGTCAAGGTATAGAACCAGCTCATTTTGCTGCAAACACAACAGGCATTGTCGTTGTATTCTCATGGTGAATTTCCCTATTTTAATCTGATTGTACATTTCTCCAAGTTTGTGCAGTCTTCAAGAGAAAGAGCAGTTTAGCAAAAAGTGAGCTATGTAAAAGCATGAATGATAAATACTTTATTTTTCTTACTGCTGAGGGCTCACTCCTGCTGCTGGAGTGGTTTGCTCACTTAATAACCTTTTACAATCACAGCTTTGTGCTTTTTAGAGAAATGATGGTGTTAGTAAGGAAGATGAGTTGTTAAATGCCCTAAAATAGCAGGTAATTTAGGGTGATAACCAACAGAGTTACAAGGGCAAATGTGCTGGCTTATGATACAATATTTCTGACAAGTGTGTTTCCCACTGTATTGTCTTGTGTTATATCTAACCATGTTTATAGATGGCTGTGGTTTTTGTTTATTTTAGAATATTGCAACACTGTCACTGGAGTCGATATATTTTAAAATAATTTTTGTAAGTGAGCCTCTGTAATTGCAAACATTAAAATTATATAGAATTGAGGAGGCCAGTCATAGTAAACAGTGCTGCATTTTCTTGCTTTTATGAAGAATCTTATTTAAGTGAAATGCTTATTTAGACTTCAGGTTGAACTAAAGTTGGAATCCTAGAAAAGCAAAGCTGCTTTTGTTGTTCTAACTAGAAATTTGCCTTACAACTGGAAATCCTAGGCAGTTGGTTCCTTTGGTAGGATACCTTCACTCTGAAATGAGCAAGATCAGGTCATCCTCTCACCCCTAAGAATTTTCCGTATAAGTCCAAGTTGAGATGTGGTAGCAAGTAAAGAAAATTGTATTCCTGCTAGTTGTGGCAGAAAGTGAGTCTGGGAAGAAATTGGGAGAGGCAGATTGGACTCCTCTTGAACTTGGGAAGATAATAGAAGATCCTTTGGTGATCCCAGAGAAGAATATGCATAAATCTAAAGTGATAGGAGAGTAAGAAAAGAGTGCTTGAGGTTAGAGGGAGCCTGTCAGGCAGAAGGTCTATAATGACACGCATTGCACCAATGTAACTGAACTGAAGCAGCACACTGCAGGTCAGACATATTTTTGGAGTACCATATTTTACTAAAACTCCAGTTAAGTTCCAAATGTCTACTTCTGTGCATTTCCTTTTCATTGCAGATAGTTTAGATATTTACAAGCGAAGATAAACACTCTGTCATACTCTGTCTCATCTTTTTTCTGTACTTCTATACTATCAGTCCAGTTGTCCTTTCTGTCCTGTCTTTATTAGGTCAGCAGGTCTTGTCCTGCAATGATTTCCTTTTCTCCATCTCTTAATTTACTTAGAGTTGAGAGTTCCTCAGAAAGAGATCTTGTCAGAATCTTGAAATCCTTGTCTGTTCACAGTAAATGAAAAATTGTGTAATAATTTAATTTAAAATTATGCATAATATATGCACACATATTGTGGACCTCTATTGTGTCCCCAGCAGGAGTATTCACAAGGAAGGTGAAAATAGAAGCATTTAATAGCTTTAAGTTATGGCCATATGTTTCCAATAGGAGTTAGAAAGGCTATTTTAAATTTAATGTTTTCAAAATTCAAGAAGTCTATGGCACATGTTTACCATCAGGCAGTAGAAATAGATAGTTCCCTAGAGAAGTGGTAGTGACAACCTCCAAATCATTTGTTCTTGTTCAAACGGTGTGTTATGAAGAAGGGATTGTGGGAGATGATACAAATCATAGTCCATATCCTCCCCATAAAAAGAATTGCAATTATACAGAGAAAATATTGAGTCAGCTACGTGTTGTGAGAGGTGCTCTGTTTTTGCACTCTGCAGCCAGAGCCATTGACTGCAGCAAATCACTGACCAGTTTAAAGATCCACAAATCAATGTCAGAGCCTATAATTCAGTGCAGTGTCCTAAGAGGGAGCTGACAGTTTGTTCTGAAAAGAGTTTTCTCCTCGAAGGTGGCGTGGTGGTAATACTAATGCAGGGAATTACTGGGACAGACTGACAGTCACGCCTGGAAGGGTCACCCAGGTTTCTAATGGCTAAATGCCTTATTCATAAGAAAGTGTGAATCTTATTTTCGTGCATTTAGGAAATGTAGGTCAAAAGCTTAATTCCTGGTACAACTGCATGGACTTCAGCTGGATTTCTACTGAGAATGAGTTTGTTTCCCACAAACTTTCTGACTTTCTAACTATTTTAACTGGATGAATCATGCTTTATACATGTTTAATAATCATTGTAGGAGGGCATCATGGTATGTTCCAACTTAATTATTAATTTTCAGAAAAATTGGCCAATATTTCATCTTCCTCAGAAGACAATTTCACGTTTTACCAATATGTGGTGCTAAACAAGAGGATGTTTCAACTGGAATGCTGCAGTGAAAATGTTCCTAACACAAATGTGATAAATTTAAAAGAAAAGAATGGATTTATGGCAGTGAGTCTAACGATGCTGCTTTTAGCTCAAGTAGCTGCTATGATTTTAACAAAGGTATCATAAATAAGGAGCTTAAGAAAGTATCATAAATAAGGAGCTTAAGAAAGTATAGGGTAAATGAGAGCTTGTTATATTTTTCTGGGTTATCATTAGAGTAAGTTTTAATGTTGCTAAATGTTTAAACACAAAAGACCAAAATTAATGTGTTTTTCAATAATTTTATTGATTCTTTTCTGCTAAGGTGTCAGTTTACAAATAACATTGTGCTTAGTTTTTATTTTTCAGTTCTAATTAGTAGGTGAGGAAGAAGGTAAGTATTGTCATTTTCTCACTTTATATGTGAAAAAAACTATGGTTTTCTTTATGCGACTCATCAGCAGAATAGAGACAAAACCACAATTCTGATAAGCTGCCTCTAGTACACAATCCAACAAACCACTTTTAATTTAAGTTCTTTAGGTTATTAACATGATTCTGTTCAATTATGAAATTCTCGTTAATATTCAGGAAGAAACCTGCAGGCTATCCTTCAGAAGCACTTATGCAACAGCTGCTAGAACACATAAACACCTTTTATATTGCTTGATGTAAAGGCTCAGCACTCTTCATGATCTCCTCTCATATTCCATGCCGTAGGAAATGGAGTCAGCTGCTCTGTGATTTGCAGATGATTCATTTAACTACTTCATCACTACCTTAAGTGTTTCTTTCTTGCATCATAGAGTTTTCTTTTGTATTGGTGGCTGTAGTATAAACTCCAGTGAAAAATCCAGCCACATATATACGGCTGTAGTCTGAGTGTAACCGAGTCTGCTTTAAACCAGGCAAAAATTAGACCAGAAATACTATCTGTTCATAATTTTGATTAATTAATTTTTAGGTTAAATTCACTGGAGGCAGTTTCTGATCTCAGTTGTGCTTATTTTAGGCTACTCTAGCCTTTACTATGTAGCTCACATTTCTCATCAGTGTGAGGAAGGAAACTGTTGTTCATAGAGTGGCGTGGTTTGTATTTATCTTCATACTTCATCACTTGTATTTCTTTCTTCAATGAATACAAAGTGTATTTTTCCATTTAATGTGTTGGATAGAAGTCTGATTTTTGTAATAGTTTTTTTGGTTTGATGATAGGAACTCAGCACTACTATTAACAACCAATGAAGCAGAAAGCCTTCCTATAAGCTTAGGAAGCTAATAAATGAAAGCAAGTGTCAGTCTCTTGTGATGTTCCTCAAAGCCGGTGTATAAGGAAGTCAATGACTGATGCTTTGCTATCTAATCAATAAATCACATTTGCAGAAGTTATAATAGTTTCAAAAGAAATGTTTTACTGACTTTTCTGAGTATACAAATAAGGGATGAAAATAAAACTTACAGACCAGTGAGGTCACAATCCCTTTGTGTATAGCACAGGAAAACTGAACCTGGACTAACACCTTCTGTTTTGGGCAGCAGTGAAGCAGGAGCATGAAGATTAGTTGGAAATAATTCATGGGAAAGCAAAAATATGTTAAGTTGCACTATATATATACTTGAAAACTGTGAAAGAGCTATGTGTGTAGCTAAGATATGACTTGCTGAAAGATAATAAAGACATTCCAACTAACATTGTAAGCCAGAGAATAATGTTGAGAATGGTCCAGGCAGCAGGAGGCATTGGCACAAGTCGGCAGCTGCACTGATGTTACAAGAGGCAGTGATATCCATTAGAGACGTGCAACCTTGGCGTAGAGGGCAGGCAGTTAAGTGCAGGTTGCTGTGATTTCCTTCTGCTGCAGAAAGTGACTGTGCAATTCAGATTGGCCCAAAATAGTTGTCAGGGGAGAATAGTGACCATTAGTGAATGATACCCGAACTCCCAGGTTTGACTGATGTTCTGAGAAGGACAGAGAAGCTGCTTGGAGCTGAAAGTCTGGATTCTCCCAGCAAGCCATTGGACTGATCATTCCATGCTGTGCCTGAGAAAGACATTGGATCTATTATACAGCTGTGTTATTCCTGAGGAATCAAGCCAATTAACTTGGTCAGAACTGTCAGGGAATGAGAAAAAGAGCTGCAATAAATTATGGGGAAAATACTAAGTTCTCCCAGATGACACAGCATTTACCTGAGGGAAGGAGTTAAAGCCATTGTAAGGCACTTGTGGTGTATGACTGAATTATTGGAAAGTGCAGGAGAAGCTGCTTGCATAAATCAAGCTTCAAAAGAATTGAAGAGGCATTCAGCTCTCTGCGATCTAGCTGGTCCCAATCTCAGGTTTATGGACAGTTTATTTGCTTGAGAGCGTGACTACAAAGTTTTTGTTTATATGTCTTTGCCCAGCTGTGGTCTGCGACTTGTACAGTAGGGCTATACATGAGAAAGAGATAAATAGTGTCCAAATTAGAAGTAAGTCTATATGTCTCTACATTATTTACATACAGTCCAAATTGACACTGAAATCAAATATACATCTGTTGTTAAATTCCAAGACTCACAAATTGGCCAAAGCCACTCAGGTTTCAAAATCAGTTGAAAAAAAATCAGACAGAATTGTGTGTAGTGTCATTATTTTGGTTTTAAATGTGTGAGGGTAAACTGTTTATCTCCTAGATTTAGGAATTATGTGTAATCAATGTGTTAGCTGATGTAACTGGACTTTACCTTGAGCAATGGAGTCAGTTATGAATGGCTGCATTCCTTCCTTTCATAGATGAGATCACAGTGCAGTGTGGTAAGAAGTGGAGTCAGGAGCTGTCTGCTGCGTTTTCCCTTGCTCAGTTTACTGCAGTGTGATGCCGACTAGGAATAATATTTCCACTATTTATATACTACTAAGACTTCCACTTTCGTCAGTCATGGAGCAGTAGCCACGACAGTCGATGTATAAGGTAGAAGTTTTATGCAGAGAAATACAAAAAGAAAAATGACTTTTTGGCCCTAGTACTAATGCTGAACGAACAGGACAATCTTTTGAGTGCTTAAGATTTTGTTCATGTCACTGGAAATTGGGAGCTAGGTTGACTAGAAGTTAATAGGCTACAGTTGAACTTGGAGTAAAGTAGTACTAACTTCTATGAAAACATGCTTTTAGGTACGTTACTCTCGGATTACTTTGGTTATGGGAATCTCTTAGCCATCAGTACTAAATTATCTTTGATCTGAGGGTCTATTGTGGTTAATGATTGCTTGCAGAGGCCAACAAATGACTATGGACCTTTCAGTTCTTTCTAGCAAGTAGGCAGTTCTTTTGCTCTCTGTTGTAGCATAGGTTGATTGCTCACACATGGTTCAGTCATCTGATGGAGTTTTATAATGACTTTTCAGTTAATATCTGTAGAGCAGGGTGAGTATGTTCTGTCTGTGGTAAGTGTTCCATGAATAGCATCACATCATTGATACCTGCTTTTTTAGCTGGGTCAGTCACTACAGCACATAGACAAAAATAGCCTCTACAGTTGAATTAATCTGTTTGTTCTTCTCTGAGACAGCAGCTGTGGTGCGTGTTTGAATTGTCATACTTCACTCACTTGGCTATGGTATGAGATGGATAGGTGCACTGCAGTTATAAACAGAGGAGGGAAAGATGTGCTAGCTATGGAGATTATCTATAAAGTATCTATGCCCCTGGTAATCGTAATGGATGTTTACAAGGCTCTAGAGCAGTCACTGGCCAGTACTAGCTTCGTACACAAGGATCTTTCCAGGGACTTGAAAGTGGCAGGCTCTCTGAATTAAATTTAAAAAAAGATTGTGAACTTTATTTTATTTTCCATGAAACCTGCGATTTGTTTCATAATTTATTTTAAGGCATGTGCTTAGGTGCTTTTCTCTCTGAGAACCTGTGTACATGAGAGCAGAATTGTAAATTTCAGGAATTACAAGAACCTTAGGCATCTCCCTTCTGGAGTATGTCATAGAATCATAGGGTAGTTTGGGTTTCAAGGGACCTTAAAGATCACCTGGTTCCAACCCTGTGCCGTGGGCAGAGACACGTCCTGCTAGACCAGATTGCTCAAACTGCATCTGCCCTGGCCTTGAACACTGCCACAGATGGGGCATCCACAGCTTCTCTGGATAACCCATTCCTGTGCCTCACCACCCTCACAGAGGGATTTCTTCCTAGTATCTAATGCAAATCTGCCTTCTTTCAATTTGAAGCAATTCCAGGTGATGTGATCTGGTTTCTAAGCAATTTAATTTCTTAATCACTTGGCTGATTAGGATGAAAAGGGTGTTTTCAAAATAACCCTGGTTTTGTCATCTCTGTTTCTTTGAAAAAATAAAAAAAAATAAAAAATGGGTATTTCTAGATATTACTCTTTCTACTGGGCATATTCCTTATGGATATAAAAGTCTGCTTTTCTAGCTGACCAAACCTTAATAAAAATAAAAAAACCCATACTGGAATAAGAGCAGAGATGTAAATGCAATATCCAAAATGGTGCATACTCAGGTTAATTTCTTGTAGACACACTTGTCAAGATTTTATATTCCAGTCTCAAAGTTTTATAAGGGATAAATGTAGCAAGTTAGTAGAAAAACAGTAGATGCATAAATAATTTACATTCTTATTTTAGTAAATCCATCTGGGACAAACAGATTCCTGCTAATATCTTTAGAAAGCAAGCTGGATAAAAAATACCATCTTCAGAACACTAGCAGTACAACTGAAAACACTGTGCTAAATACAGTTCATTATTACAAAACAGAATGGTTGCATGAACAGTAAATTGTGGGTTTGTGTGGGTGAGATATTATGTGTTTATCTCCCCACTTTTAAAATACTGTTTTAATCTTACACCAGATAAGATTGCCACCTTGCTTTTCCACCAGCAGAGTTGAAGTCCAGGTTGGTGGCTCTGATGATGTCAGGTTATGCCAGCAGAAGTTTTGCTTTGACTGAAAAGCTGGGCACTGTTTCTATACTGAAGTTACTTTGAGATGATTTACTGTGTGCTTTTTAATGTGCTGATGAAAGCCAACATCAAATGTTGTTAATCTACGGGCGAGCAGTTACTGAATGATAAAGAAATAAAGCCAGGAATAAATACTGATTGCTTTTGTTCAAAGTTGTATTTTACTAATATAAGGTGTTTTTTTTTTTTTTTAATACAGCACTCATAATCTTTGTTTAGGGGAGATGATAAATCTACCATATGTGTGTCAGCTTTTCCAGATAGTTTTTTTTTTTCTATAGGTATGTAGAAAGTCACATGTTGAAGAAATATTTAGAATAGTAAATCCAAGCAGAGCATTTGATACAGCAAAGGCAAACATACATGGCTGGGAGGAGGAAGCAGAACTCTTGATCTAGAAAATGTGACCAAATTTGGGCTATTAAGACAGAAAAGGGACATAAATTTGTAGTGTAGGTGAGAAATTTTAATTTAAGAAGGCATTTTTCAGGTAAATGAAAGAGCTGTTACATTTTTCTATGTAAATAGCGACTTTAATACAAATGGTATACATTTAATTAATTTAAATGTGCTTTTGAATAAAACTGTAGACACAGTTTATTAATAAAAAAATTTATATTATGCTAATTTGTATCTGCTAGGTATTCACTATTTTCCATGCATATATTAAGTATTCATTTAAAACTTGAACAATAATGAATTTCAGTGTTTAAATGATGACATTCTCTTATGGAAATTAAAGGGTATAGCTAGCAATTTTGATCTTGTTCCAGAAAGATGTATGGAAGTATTTTGTGGTAGTGACATTGTATTGCTAATGATTTCCAGAGTTCCTTTATTCATCTAAACAAGTATATGAAGGGTAGTTTTGATGATGGGGTATGATTCATTATAATTTAAGAAGTTACTGTTTCTCTGCTCTCTGAATTTCTTTGCTTTGTGGAACTTGTGTTGAGTTTTTTTTTCCCCTCTTACTTCTCAGCTCCTGTGGGATGTCAGTGTTATAACTTAATGAAAGTTCTAGCACTTCCTCTCACTTGGCTGCAACAACTCTGGTATGAAACATTTTCACTGCAGGCTTTCTCTGAATTATTATTGAAGTAGAAAAAGAGACACTCTATCATTAAGTTCAAAGTCTGAAAAATATTCTGTTCCTTAAGACTACCTTTTAAGAGCAGAATTCATGCTAGTAAAACAATTGTTTTATATCAAATGAGCCATGACGAATAAATACCTTGCTGTGAAGCTCCTGATGTAAGGTGTATCCAGCAATGCAGAAAAACCCCTCAGTAAAATTGGAAGAAGCAATTATGAGGCTAACAAGACAGATTAGTTCAAACAGTGCTTGCAGGTACTTGAACTCTTTCAGGATTTGGCTGCACATAGCCAAAATTAAAGGAATGCCTGAACCTAAATAGCATCTTAGGCCCAGCAGTGTAATGGCCATAAGGGAAGTGATCAGTTATACTTGAGGTCTGTTAGACCCCAGTACAACTGCACTGAGGAGTGAGCTGCAATTGGTTGTAGACTAGAAGGCTGCAGTGACAAAGATGCATTCACAGATGTATTTTTTTGAGATTGCAGTGTAAATTCTTCCTGAAAAAAAAGAAAAACTTGCTCTGACTTTAATTCCTAAATCACTTGGAAAATTCTTAAAATTCAAACTTTCCTGTTCTAATACACTGGACAATTATAGAAAGTCATGTTTTCTGAGAGTTATTACATCTCAAGTTGTTTTATTTCATTGCTGGAAAAAGTGATATTAACTGACCACTCCTTCAATACCATAAAACCTTTTAAAGCCATTAGCATTGTTTAAGTTTAGTTGAGAATATAAAGGGTTTGAAACTTTCGATGCACTTCCTGTGGGTTATACACACAGTAACTTTTAAGTGCCATGGGTGCTTCAAACTTGTCTGTGCATTTTTTTATTTTTTAAATTATTATTATTTACTCTTTTCTGGCTGTTTACATTATTTTGGATTGTCATTTATTTATTCCTTCTGCAGCAACTTAGTGAAGGTATTAAACGGTATATTTCAGTAGGAGTAGATAAAAGCACACCACAGTCTCTACTATAAATTGAAAACTTTAGCATGTCTGCAGCATTCTCACAATGACTTCCCATAAGGGAGAAATAACCTTTCCCTTTTAAATTAAGGAAGAATAGAATAGATCCAGTAGTCTCAAGAGTCCAGACTCCAGTGTGTATGTGTATGTGTAATCCTTTGATTACAGTATGTGTGAGAAAGCTAAATGCAACTTTAGGACATTGGTTATTTTACCTTTGGGCTGCATTGGCTGTTTACTACCTTAGTGGTAATCCTCACATGAGAGATCTTTTCCTCTTGCTGTCTGAGCAGTGCTTGAAATTTAGAATTGAATATTAGAAATGAAAAATTAAGATGATGCATGAATATGCTAACAGTAGAGAGGCATCAGCGCCAGCACGAAGCAGAGATCACAGCCGGAAAAAGACTTGAGGCTTTGTGGGTGTTTTCCACATTTCATCAGGCTAAAAGAAAAAAACTTTTTTAGCCTAAGCCTGGTCCCATGTATGTGACATGCCCCAGAGTTGTTCTCTGAGACCTTTGTAAGATTAATAAGTACAAGATGAAGTCTGGGGATGCTTCTGACAATCCGGACTATGACAGAGGCAATATGAAGACAGCATCTTTATGAATGTACCATAAATCTTAGTGGGTCACATGCTGCATGAAGGAAAAGCAGGTCTTAGAAGAAGTAATTTTAACAGAACGGTTAACCTGTATTAGATGCATATAAGAGTAAATAATTCAATTTAATAAGAGTCCATGGAAAATACTTTCTTATCTCTGTGAATACTAGCTTTGTCTGGGAGAGTCAAACTGATAAATAGTCTAAAAATAAATGTAAGTGCATCCTCTTCATGGTTTTCAGAGTGTTTGGAATTGATCACCATTCTGTTCAAATCAAAACAGTGAATTGTTCAGTTTACTGTTATTTTTTAAATGTTGTGCTTTGCACATCTGTGACTTGAATTTCACTTGAAATTACTCGAGAATACGGCTCAGTGTCTTCATTGAAGATGTCCTTGTTACCTGCTTATGGAAAGGTCTGGAGACATTTTAAGACACCAGTAATCCTAAATTCCTGCATTAAGATTAATTCTGTGCTCTACACCTTTAAAAATATGAGAAATTACAGTAGTTTAGGAGTTACAAATAAAGTTAAGACCTTGATACTTTTTTTTTTCTGCAGGTATAAAAGATGATAGTTTCTCTACATTGATCTAAAGCATCTGACATTATCAGTGAATGAATAAGTGGCTGTATCTCAGCTTGTGACAAAAATGTAATGGACAGACGTATTCACACAAGAGCTTAAAGATCCTGCTCTCCTATGATTGTTCCAGATGAACATAGTCCATCAATTAGGACTAAATTAGGCAAAAAAGCCCTACTGTACGAATGTAGAAATAGATCTGTATATTTCTGGAATTTGACACAAAACACCATCAGCTGAACTTCGCTTTTTAAATCCTTTCCAACAGAAATAATTTACAGTTTTTATTTAGAAGGAAGTGGGCCATGGCTCTGTTTGTATTTGCAGTCTGCATTACTTTCGTTCACTTGTAAATGAATGCTGACAGAACTTAGCCAAAATGGTAAATGCTGGCCAATACTGTTTAGACTAACAGGGTAAATTAGAGCTCGAGAGCTCTCAGCATCCACAAGGCATGTAATTAACCACTCAGCAGCCTCCTACCACCACTTACTCAGTTTTTACATACCACTAGTGACAAAGTTAATTGCCGTGGCTCTTATATTGGAACACGTGCCCAGGAGCCCTTCTCTGTGCGGAGCTGCCCAGTGGGCTGCAGTTACTCTTGCTGGGGTAGGTGCTGGTAGCCCCTGAGGACCAACAGGAGGCACTGCCACACCACGGGGTGAGCAAACACAGACGTGTGCAGGGTTTGTCTCAGCTCACAGCCCAAACTGCTGGGACGGACACAAGGTGCGTGAGGCATTTTACCAACAAGCAAAGTGACTGCTGGGGGGCCGGAAACGCTTTGACGACAAAGTAAAACGAGAATGGAACGAAGTGGTTGAGTGGCAGTGAAGTGAATATACGGCAGAGAAAGAGAGGGAACAGGAAAAGACGAGCTCAGAGCAGCCACCTACAAAACACGGGGAGAGAGAACCGAGGCATAGTCCTAGAGACTCAGAGTGTCTGCTGCTGCTGTTGGGCTGTTTCTGTGCCTGTTACTTGCAATTTGCTTCCCCAACAGCATGTACAGAAAGAGGTTTTAGTGTCCCTGAAGTAGAGGAAGGATTTCCCTTCCTCTTTTGGCTTTTTTGCAACTCAGAGTTTTTCATACTAAAATTGAATTAATGATAAGTTACCACGTGAAATTTTACTCTGCATCATACAGTATCAATCAGATGTTACTGACTTCAACTTGCCTTCCTGCCTTTTTGTTTTTTTTTTCTGTACGAATGTACCCAGACCAAATTTTCTAAACAAGGTTTAGCCCCATTGGTTCCTAAAAGTAGAGCTTTGAATTGCTCTTTGGGGATACAATAAATTCCTGTGTTTGTGCTACCATTTACGCTATGGATAAAATTATGGCAGATGGGTCTCCAAATGAGATGTCAGAAAGTGATGTGATGTGATGCTCAGGATTTTGATGATGGAAAATAGCAGAATGTGAAAAACAATGTACCATCTTCAAGCAATTTATCTCTTATTTTAACTGCCACAGTCTGGAATTCAATAAAACAGTGCTGACTAATTTCATGGGCACCAGACACAGTGGTAATTTTATTTTTACTTTCTAAGATGTAGTGAACCTATTAAGTACATCACATAGCTATGGAAAATTTTGCAAGAGGACAATAATCATAATGCTCGGGTAACAATCAGAATATATGCCATTATCTGAACTGTTCACATTTTGTTTAAATTCATGATCAACTTCACAGAAAAAGTTGCAGTTCACAAGAGAGAACAGTGAAATGGTTCATCAGAGAATCGAGGAAAGTACACTGACCCCTCCCACTGTGAAAGCTCAGTAAAAGATGCGTATATAGCTTGACAGGAAAGGGGCAAGACATGGACAGAACACTCTGAGTATTCAGTGTATTCTGGCACAAAT
Source organism: Pachycephala philippinensis (assembly GCA_013397055.1). Lineage (NCBI taxonomy): Eukaryota > Metazoa > Chordata > Aves > Passeriformes > Pachycephala > Pachycephala philippinensis. The sequence goes on from VWZT01009969.1 coordinate 329,064, forward strand.
ACAGAACTACTGCGAGACAGGCATCAGGCCAAACTAGGAGGACAGGCATTTTATCATCTTTATGTCATTATTTACCCACCTTCTTTCCTACTTCTGAAAGGCAGAGGAGTAGCAAAGGGGATGATATACTGTCCTGTACAGGAATTAGTGGTTACAGATGGGCAGCATATTGTGAACCATTGTCTAGACTGGCTGGTAAGTCAAGGGAAGTCGTTTAATTTTTGTCCTACATAAACCCATTCTTTGCCCTTTTCGTATTAGTCTCTGGGTATTTCAAAAGGTAACAGGAATGTCAGATGAGTTAACCTTCACTGCTCAGATGATGTACCAAGTTTCAGGAGCAAAGAATTGGCCTCTTTTCTGCTCCATTAGCTCCACTGGTATCACAAGGACAGTGTAATTTACTCAGCTCAGTGGGAAAGATCAGCTCCACTCCATTTTGCACTTCCTCTGCTTCATATCTGTAAGCAACAGGAACGTATCATTAGGAAGACTTTAACATTATCAATATACTAGACAGACATGAGACTGCCCAGAGACTAACAATATAGTATCTAGTAATTTTTCCTGGATTCAATTTTTTTTTTTCCAGACTGAGACTGGCTCCTTGGTAAGCCCATACTACTGTGTGTTGCAGAGCATTTCATAGCAGTAAAATGGTTTGTAAGCATTTTCTTAATTCCTACTGTATTAATAAGTTGGTGCTATAATATGTAGAGCTTTAAGTACTAACTGTTGGATCTAATCTTCAAGTTGAATTATGAAAGGATAATACAGCTTCTTTGCAACCCCCTTTTCACCCCTCAGTTATACAGTACCCCCTGTCTGGTCAATCATTAAAAAGACATTTGGGATCTTCATGATAGTCTTCAGGTGATGGAATGGGAGATGCTGTAAAATATTTGTACTCGTATGTGAAATAGATATTTCATTCAATACATGATAAACAGCCTGGTGGGAGAGAGGAAGCACAGTTGTTTTTTTTTTCTTTCTTTCTTTTTTCTTTTTTAAGAAAAAGCTTTAAAACTTTTTCTTGTTTGTGTTCCATGCGTTCAGCATCATGATGGAACTTTACAGTCAGACCAGTCTTTTCTGTTAGAAACAATACAAAATGGTGCTCTGCTGTCACTGCCAGGTCACACATGGTCCCATGCCTCTTTTTACTGAGCATGCAGTGCTTTCCTTGGTGAGATGTAAGAGAAGCAGGTATGGTGTTATGATTACAAAATGTGGAATCCATTATGCTGATTTCACATGAAGAGGCTGTTTTTGAAACTCTAAATTAGACTGCTTAAAAGACTTTGCAGTGAGCATCTTTGGAATAACAGGTATTCCTGTAGAATTTTCAAGTGTTTCCTTCACTTGCTCTTCCTATTCCCACAGGCTACACACCTCTGAGGCCAGTTACATCCCTGTCTTTTGAATAATGTTTTCTCTAAAGCTGGAATGTGGTAGCACCCTAATTTTGTCCAATTTAATCTTTTGAATTTTGTATTAATGTGTTTTACTGTTTAAGTAATGAGAAGATGTAGTCCATCCTTCTTAGCTCAATGGAATTTACATATTTTATGGCAAATGCTTCTCCTGTGTAAGAAATTTTGCTTCAGGTGCATAAAAAAAAAAAGAATTCTATGTTTCTATTCTAAGAAAATGGAAGGGGTACTGGGTGATACTGGGAAGAATAAAATGGAGGGAGCATGGAAGTGTAAGAGGGTACTGAAATAACTGTTAAAATTCTGAACCTGTACTTTACATTGTAAGAGAAAACAAATCTTGGTCATGAAAAGTTTGGTAGTAGGTTCCTAAATAGCATTGTGTAGAGATATTAACAGATGAACATGAGAGAATTATCTTCAAAACCCATCTCAGTTTCTTCAAACTGTACTGTGTTTGAAAGAAGAACAAGCTCTGTTTGCTGAGAGAGAGAGAGAAGGGAGAAAGAGAGACAGAGAAGGGAGAAAGAGAGAGAGAGAAGAGTGGGTCACCCTTCTCAGATTAAAGGAGGATGAGAATTCTGGCAGTGGAAAGGCAATGTGGAGCCATAGAGGTAGGAGGAAAATCAGGAACATGAGATGACTTTAGATAATTGACAGCCCAGGACTGTATTTTCCAAGGAATGTCTGCCTTTTGAAGTGCCTGGATGGTAAACTCTGGAAACTAAAGTCTAGCTCCTTAGTATGCAAACCAGGCTTCTTTTTACCTCTCTCTTATACTTTTGGTACCGCACTAACTGTCCATCTGTTTCTTTCACATGGTTTTAAGCTGTAAGGTCCTCATAATTATTCCGCTTTTCTTGCTTTCCTTGGCCAACATTTTAAGGTTTGGGATTTCCTTCCACTATAGACTGTCAGTAGACTGGGTGGGGCCAGACCACTAGCTTCCACCTTCTAAACACCCAAGCCAATGTTATTTCTTAGCACTTTGAAGCAGCCTGAATATATTATTTCTTCCATTGTGCTCTTTTCCATTGATTTTCACCTTAGCAGCCTTGCTTAACTCCTGGCAGTCAGGTAAATTGATATCAAACTGATAACCTGTGTAGCATATGCCATCTATAAAAGCAATGCATAACTGCTTATTACTCCGCAGAAGATTTCTGTGATGCTCTTGTATGAAGGAAATTTGAGAGCTATGTAAACATGTAATTTTTATATGGATGGTGTTCAGTAATGTAAAACAGTCATAATTTTGCCCTGTACTGTTTTTGCATTAAATGAATTTTTATGAAATTCTATTATTAAACTAAGCACATTCTTGACAGTATTTCAATACTGTAGCCTAATTAATACTTGTAGAAGGTGCTTTTATAAAGAAGAAGTATTTAAATGCAAATGCAGTTCTTCAGACAAATGTCCTTTCTTGTGTTTGGACAATGAAACAAAGCAGTGCTTATTACTGATTCACTGCAAGGCTGTCATTTTGCACAGTTCAGTCTGCATGACATAAATCTAAAGAACAAAAGCAAATAAGTAATTTCATCATTATGGAAGGGACCAAGCTTAGCACTATAACCTACAGTGTCTGTAATGTATAATGGGGTATATCTGTGTCACATGCAGTATTTAACTCAGTAGAAAACAAGCACTGTGATAAGCCATGTGATGTGAATACATTGACCTATTTTCACCTCTGTTGCTGTTCACTGCATATTGATTTTTGCTAACTGATCCTGTTTATATTACTGCATCTTAGTATATATTCATATATAGTCTTTATTGCTGGGATATGGGAGTGATAAAAAACATAAATTTCTGTGTATTTCAGTTAACTGTAATGCAAATTTTGTGGATGTTATGCAGTGCTTCTCTTCTGCTTTTAGAGAGTCACTCTGATAATTTAGGTTTCATGCTTAGCTCTCCATTAAATATAAACTGTTAATGGAACCTTTTAGGGTTTATAAAATGTATCTGGAGCTTATTCATGCATTACTTTTTCAGGAGGGGCTTTTGCTTGAGTAGATTTAGGGAAATCATTTTCACCATGAGGACAGTTAAGCAACGAGGCAGTTTGCTCAGAGAAGCTCTCCATACTTGGAGATTTTCAAGACCAGACAGGATAAAGCCCTGATCAACCTGGTTTGGTCTAATAACTGGTCATATGTGGTTTCTAGCATTAATCTGTGCAAATTAAAATTCCAAAGATCTTACTTAGAAAAAGCTTAGTCTGTTAAATATCTGGCTGTGCTGTGTCGATATCCATTGACTATAATTTCTTGTGACTGTGATAACATTTTGAAGTGGTTGGATAGCCTATGATTACAAAATGACTTAAGTCATCCAGGTGCACAGAGATGAGCAGCAAGTGAGAAATCAACATGAAGTGATTGCAAAATGCCATTGCTACTTCATTGTGTAATAGTTGTGATCCCACAGTACAGTAGCTCATGCCCAGTGGTGGTAATTTGACTAGAGACTAGGACAATGATGCACATGTCTAGACAGGAGAGCCACCGTTCAGCTGAATTACAAGTATATAAATTAAATATGTGGATATCTGTGAGGTATGATTATGGATAATTTGCGGGAGAAGCACAACATATGTTTGTATCATGGTACTCATGATCAAACCATATAGTACTACATGCTCTATCTGGTGCCCACAGCCAGTGGGTTTCATCTCTGCCAGTGTGTATTCCAGCTGCTGTGACACCCTGCAGTCTCGATCTCTCTGTAATAATTTCCATTTGCTGTAGGCCAGGAGGATTTTCCCCCTTGGCAATCTTTTGTATCTGTCAAGATATATCATTAGTTGCTATTCTAGAAGTAAAACCAGAAAAACAAGCATAAGATGACTAAAGCCTGCAATTTTAAAAAAGAGCGGAGTGTGACAGGTTTATTCCTAAATCCCCAGAATTTTTGTTTTGAGAGAAGCTGTGTCTCTTAAGCTGTATGAAACACAGGTAACAAAGATTACAGACCATGAGCCATTGTCATGTCAGTACTTTTGACTTGGTTCTTTTTCTGTCCCAGGGCATTCATGTCAGACTGTGTTGAGAAGAAGAATTCTTTCTTTCAGGAAACCAATGCCTGTTCTCCTGCCAAACACTGCCTTTGATATGAAAAACACTTTCTTTGTGCTTTCCCTTCTTCCAAGTAACAGTGCTTTTCTCCTGACACACGGTTTGAAAGCATGTTTTTTGTGCATGTTGGAATTCATTCATTTCTTCCCTTGGTGTGTTTACCTGTGCAGAAAACTCGTTCCTTCTGAGAATACCTTTAAGTCAAATTTAACTAGAATATTGTAATGTAAATTGTAATAATATATTTCTATTTCATTTGTATCCAGTTTTATCAACTGGATTTCTACCCAATTAGGAAAGGAAACTGGTTACTAAAGGATTCTATTTGTTGTTCTTTCTGCCATTACCCATCTTTTATGTTTCTATCTTCCTGAGGAAATGTAATATTACATTCTTACCATTCTGCATTTGCTTTGTCCTTTGTTAATCGTATGCTCAGTTTCAATAGCATGAGTGCACAAGTATCGTCAGTCAAAGAGGGGGAAAACATCACCCAAATCTGAGTGAATATTGAAAAATAGTAGGTCTGGACATGGTTTCAGTTTTGGAAATCTATTTCCCTAGGGTCAGATTTCAGAAAATTCAACAGTTTATAGGAACAGATTGCTTATTTCTTCATTCTTTCTGTAGTTTGTCTGAGGTCAGAATTTGCATGTACAATTTGTGCGTGATTACAGATCAGACTAAGTGCCCCTGTACTGAAATAGTAACAACTTGTCATATACATGGTGTGAAAATTCTTTCTCTTGCATCCTTTTACAACCACAGTTGATTTTTCTCCAATATAGTATGCAGGTTTAAATTTTAGGAGTATGCAGTCTGTTTCCATATTTTTTGGAGAAAAACCTGGGAAACACTGAATTCTTGGAAAGCTTTCTGTAAGCATACATGAGAACTGTAACCCTAGCCTTTCCTTAGACCAGCAGGTCTACTCGCTTGAATAAAAAGCTTATATTGGTCTCTGAGTTGTGAAAATTTTCACCTTGAAAAACTGTCTTTCATAATGGAAAAAACCCCAAACAAACTGCATTCTGTTACTAAGTTACAGGATATGTGCGACCATATGGCAATGCACTGAAAGGTCTATGAGAGATTAATGGTAATATTACAGTTTTTCATGTCCAATTTGACCTATCTTCTCTACTAAGTCACTCAAAATCTAGGTATTGTCCTGGTGTGGTGATTAGGGTGGGCCAGATTGCATTAACCTCACCAGTTGTGACAATTCATTTTTGTTTTCTCTTCCCCCCGCTTTTATTCTCACTTTTTTTTAAAACCATCAGTTTTTATTCTTCAGCAGAATCTTTTCACTAGCTAAGCTGGATTGGAGGAAAAGATTGAAAGGACATCATCTTTTCTCTGTCACCTGTCATGAAATAGAGGCAAGACCTTATACATGCACACACATACACACATTTACCAAATTCAGCAAGCTGTAACTGTTAAATATTGAGTTGATTTCAAAGCCTTTGAGTGACAAAATAGAAGGCTAATGCTTCTGACTGAGTCTGCTTGACTCTTATCAGTGAAGAGAGTGCAACAGTTTTTCATCAAAACCATTTCTAAAAAATCTCTTTTATATTATCCTCAGGAGTCAGAAGGAATAATACACATTCAGAAATCTGGAACGCCAAATTATACCTGTGTTGCATACATATAACCATGTAGTCCGTATAAAACAGATAAGTCTAGTGAACCCGTAGATAGCTAAGCCCCTTAGGAAATATTTATAAATGTAAAAGCCCAGTCTGTGTCCATATGTGTTTACTTAATGTCCTATAAAAGGGAATCTTTAAGGTTTGATCAAGTGCTTGCCAGAGAACCAGAGAGTAATGAACAAATACTGCTTTTGTGTCTTGCAAATGATAGATGCCTCTGTCTGTAAGTCTGTCATTTGTAGTATTCTATTGGTGCACCTAAACTTATGTTCACTTTATTCAGGATTTTGTGTTTGGGAAGAAAAATGTTGAAAAGATTTCTTGAAATAGAAAATTTTTAGGAGAATCAGCTAAGTTGAAAAGCATTCCTAAGTCTGAGAGGAATGTCCATAGAATTTATTGTTTGAGCTCACCATCCAAGTCCTTTTATTCAGTTCCAGTACTTGTTTTAAAAATGTTCCGAAAACCAGTGTTTGAGACTCTCAGGGGAAAGACAGGCTATTTATTTAATTTGTCAGGTCTGGCATAAATCATAACCCTGTTGCACTTGATGTTGTACTAACAGAGTTAATAAATGATCCTTGCCCCAGGTGCTTAGGAATTAAGTCTAAGACATAAGATGGTGTGTAGGTATGACAAATAGAAGAGTAAAGAAACCCAATAAATAGTGCCAGTTAGGAAGACAGATTACTTCCTGGCGTATCAGCATCAAGGGTTTTGTAGACTTCCCAGAAAGGCCAAGTTTTCATAAAGGATTTTTAAAGGGCAGGGGAGTATCTTTACAGTATTTACAGGGGAATCCTTGCAGTCGTGAGACAGAATATGGAAGAAAAGCTGGAGTTAGCTTGTATGGCAGATAAACAGACAATTTAGCTTGTTATACAATTTTAGGGCATAACATTTCACTTATGACTGAGGGTGAGATACAGCTTGCTTTATTAGCATTTTCCTCTAGATTCGGAACATAGGTAGAAAAAAAATTAGTAGGTGGAGGAGTTAACTAAGATAGTCTGAAATTGCTAAGGGAGATTCCAAAGAGTGTTACAGTTATTCCTTCCTTATTTGACTGACAACTCTAAAGGCTCGGTGTCAGAACACTGGATTTCCCTTCAAATATTTCACTTCAAATTGCATGAGCAAGTAATGGTGAGTTTCCTAGTTCCGTTATCAAGATGAGTTTGGTTAATGACTTCAATGAGTAAACAGATATATATATGTGTATATATATATCTCTATATCTTGAGAGGAACATACATAGAGAAAGAGAAGAAGCTGACTATCCCATAACAATGTAATAAATGGCTTCCTCATACCAGTAATGAAAAGCAAACTGGCAGAGCATCTAAAAATGCAGAAGTAAAAATAGTTTTTAGTTCATCGTTTAGAGGAAATTATCCATTGAGAAGTCTGGTAGACTGCCAGTGCCTCAGCCTTCATACCCAAATGCATAGGAAGAATAGAGAGGCAATTAAGGAAAGGATTTTCTTTTTGTAAGATAAAAAAGTTTTTTTATGGTTCTACAGCAACTGTAATTATTTAAGAGCAGCACTAATTCCAAGCAGAAATTTGAATATATGGGTAGTTTGTGCAAGCCCTCACATTTGTACTGTAGAATGAACAACAACAAAAAAAATTAACCACATTTATTTACCAAATAACCGAAAGTAGCAAAATCTTTTAGCTCTGAGAAAGTAATATTGTGAAAGTTGTATAGGGCAACAGGATTAAAAGAACAACTGAAATCATCCTGATTCAGCAAAGCTGACTGAAGTACTTACACATTCCCTGGTAAGCAATCTTTCTATCACAATCAGGTTGAGCTAAATGTGCATAATCTTTCAGCAACTTGCAGTTGCCATAACCTGTAAGGAAGAACAAAAATACTGAGGAGTGTCTGTGGAAAAGGGAAGGAGGTACATTATACTATTTCATCAGCATACAGGGATCTGTGACAGTTCAATGGGTCAGAAAAGGTAGATCATCTCAAGGAAGAGCAAGGCAAAAAAATTTCTTGATTAAAATTGCAAATATCTCATGACACTGCTCTGAAGAGGTAGCACAAGTATATCTGAATACTGTTGGTTTCTGTTACTTAACATAGGTCTGGTGCAACTGTAATTTTCAGTGACAGTATCAATGTCATTCTTCATATGCATGGATGAGTTGGAAACTACATTTTGTCCCATCCTGTGGAAGATGAAAATTTTCTTCTGGTAATTGAGTAGGGCTTCCTTGAAAGCCCCAAGTGGGTGGGCTTTTTGTGTATGTGCTGGTTTTTCTGGTGGTTGTTGTTCTTTTTCTTTGGTTTTTAAATTTTTTTTTCTTTGTATTGAAACAAACTGCACATGCTGCAGTAATTATTCTTTCAGTACTGTGGTTCTGTGATAGAACATACCCTCTAATAATCAGACCAATTTCTTTTGTGTAATTGTAAGTGACAGATGTCTGAGGCTCACAGTCATTTTAGCCTGACATTTGCAATTATTGCAGCAGTATTGATGGAAGAGGATAAAGGAGCTCTCAGATGCCAAACCTCATTATTTCAACTTTATGTAGAGCTGTCAAGTCTTAATAATTCCACAGGGATTTAGCCTTTACAGCGTAAAAAGGCATGCAAAAGGTTTTCATAACAATCTTAAAACTATTATAGACCATCAAAATGTAAATGATCATAGTTTAATGAATATCTAATGACTATCTTTTATAACTATCACTTAGTAATTTTAAAATTATACCCTATTTTCTAAGTGGCATAGTGGTCAACAGTAATATCCCTTAAATAAATCTTAAAACTGTCCATTTTTCCTGGCATCTTAGAATTGTGATTCATGAGAGGGCATAGTCTAGTCCGATGAAAATATATCCAATGTGTGATAAAATGGATTGGATAGTTTTTCTTTTCATCTGACATCTTCATGTCAACAATCTGCAGTCTGGTCTTTCAAGTCTTTTCAAAGGGAGATAATTCATAAAGAGCTTCTGTGCTTTATTTTTAAGACACTTTCATGAAAAATGAGTCATACCCAGTACGTTGCTGAACTCTTTTGTAGTATTGTAGGATACTTTAAAATTAAATTGATTCCATGGAGAATTGATTTTAGTCTATACCCTCTTCTTTTGAAGATTCTGAATACCTACCTGTAAAATGCTATTTTTTAAATCTTAGTGTGTTCAGGAAGCTAACTCAGGTTTAAAATCTCAGATGAAAGAAACATATTCTTCGTATTAGACCTAGCTGTTTCTCTTTAATGACTTTTTTCTGACACCCTCTGCAAAGGCAGATACTGGATTATGCCTTAAAGATGACCCTTTGTATCTGCTGGCAGACCTCTTAACATGAAGACTTTTTCATACTGAAGATTCTATTCCTTTCATAGTTTAAAGTTTCACAAGAAGTCTACATGAAACTTAGCACTTTGACCAGCACAGTTATTTCATCTTTATGGATGAAAGAAGCTGATGTTTTTAGAGATAATGAATGGGCACTGAAAATGCATCCAGAGACAAAGCAGGCTCTTAGAGAATACCAGTGTGTTCCACTCAGTTATATTTATTTGTTAAAACTTAGACTGACTCTATTCCACTTTTCTAATTGGATTCAGAGGTGTTGCTGTAATTCCACATTTGTAACAATGAATTATAGCAGTCTAACAAAGGAGGTGAAAAATAGGGCAGGTGCAGAGCAAGAGGCCGCAATATTTCTGTTTGATTGAATGGACCAAGGTTTAACTGCTGTGATAATGTGTTTGTTCAAGAATAGCAGCAATCCAATAGGATTTCCAGTCTGCTTAGAGCTCTTCTGAAGAAAAAATGCCCATAAAATGTAAGCAGACTTTTGCTTACTTTCTCAAAGTTGTTTTTGATTTTCAGCCAAAACTGGTAACAATTTAATAGTCTGATAAAGTTTCCATTTCTCCATTGATTTGCTGAAACATATTCATACTTCTGACAGCCTCTCATGATGTCTTTGGCTGTCTCAGGATGGAAGATGGTGCTTTTTCGTGACCAGGCTCTGCTTGCCCTTTCCTCGTTGCAGTTAGGCATGGACTTGGGACCACTGTAAGAGCCCTTTTGTGCTCCAGCTTTCTGCGCTGATCCTTTCCAAGGATTATCCAAACCTTTCAAGGCAGGTGCTGGATTATATCAAGTGCATTTTAACACCTGTTTACTTTTGAATGAAGCTGTTGGTCTCAGTGATAAAGCAGATGCCCACTTTGTGAGCGGAAGACCTCCACAGGAGTCAACAGAGTCATGGAGTACCTTGTGTTGGAAGAGATTCCTAAGAATCATCGAATCCAACTCCCTACTACCTCAAAATGAACCATATGACCAAGAGTATCATTCAGATGCTCTTTGGTCTCTGACAGGCTTGGGGCTGTGACCACTTTCTGAGGGAGCCTGTTCCACTGACTGACCACTCTCTCGGTGTTAATTTTTATTAGAATACATAAAAATTATGTTATTAAAGCAAATTCTTGTTTTTTTCAGGATAGCCAAAAGCCTGAGATTGGTGGATAATAACACTTCTAACTCCTACCTATCACTTTTGGATTTTGAGAAAAATGTAGAGACAGAAATCCAACCTCACTCGAAACATAGGTTGGTTTATTCTTCAGAATGCCACAGGGTTGTGAATAAAGCATTATATCAGTAAACCCGAAAGAATCCTTTGTGAGCTACAAGGCTCAAAAAGAGAAATAAAAATGGCAGAAACAAACAGAAATGGATTTATAAGTAAGGCAAAACTGAAAGAAAACTATAAAACCCTTTGCCCAAATCCTGAGCCCTGTTCATTTTCTTATTCTGATTTACATTGTGTAATTCCAGTGAAAATTGATCTACAACAAATAAAAGAACACAAGATGTATTGAGGTGCAGACAACAAAATGGTAAAGGACAACTTTGTGCAATTGAAAATGAAGAATAAATCTCTCTTTCTACCCAACAGGATAGCTCTGTAGGAAATTATGTGGCTTTAGGGAAACTGTTCTTTGGCCAGAAGAATTAGAACTCTGCTAAAGTCACAGAAGTGCAGCAGGCATGCTTGAGGGAAGGAGGTACATAACATCACTGACATGGAAGTGTTTTATAGAAATATGTTTTATAGATATATGAAGTTTTGACCTGGAAAAATACAAAGTATTAATCAGATCCCGAGCTGCAGTACTTGCTTGTTGAATATTTTTTTGTCTAATTTTTAATAACAATCAGTTTTTAATCCGTTAGTCATCAAGACATGATAGCATTTGGTGTATTCCTCCTTGACAGCTCAAAGACCATCAAGAATTTGGCTGTTGGTTTGACTTTTGTTTTTGCTGTGAATGATTATTGTATATATTACGCTCACTTTTTTTTTCCCTACTTCAATTTGTAGTTAGCTGGTTTGCCTAGAGCCCAGTAATTTGTTGCTATGACTGTTGGATGCTATCCCATGCTTTGTGTCTTTAATGAGCTAAATGGTTTGTTTTGAGCTTCCGCATCTGGTAAAGATAATAAGCATGACATCTCTGTTAGTCACAGCCCTGCCTGCAGTGAAGGGCACACTGAGTTTTGGGCTTAAAATAGATTTTTCTTCTATAGTCTGTGTGCTCAACCCTACAATAATTACTGAACAAAATGTTCTTAGACATTTGCCTGAATAGCATCAATCAATGGCACTGTTTATGGAGGAGAAAGCTATTTTTGAGAGATAAAGAGGCTATGCATATGAGCTGGCATTTTCTTTCCTGTAGTTCCAAAATCTAGACCTGACATTTTGTTTCCATTGTAATTTAATCAATAGGTACGCTTTGATCAGACAGTTAAAAGTCTGTGCGTGCTCCTTCCCTACAAAACAACAGATTGGGAGGGCTACTCCCATTTGTCCTGAAACAATAGACCATTAGCTCTTTGTTACATCAATAGCCATATCGGGTTGGTTTTAAGGAAAACTCACAGCATTCGTCTGTGCAACAGGAAACTGACAGAAACAGGAATAAAATCCAGGGAGGATCTTCACCTAGTGAGTGACGTGAAGAGGTGGGGTTTGTTTATCCAGAGAATAGGGATAGTCTTACTTTCTTAAAATGGACTTTGTCTCTCTTTTGTAGAAATTCTCCAAGACTAATTTAGCCTCTTCTTCTGCTAAGTCATTCTCTCCAGGAATCCTCCTTGCAACAGGTAGAGCCTTAAACCAGGTGGCTTCCATGGAGATTCATGTCTGAGCCTCTTCCATTAAAAGATGCACATTAAGAATGTATCTTTTGGGGCCGGCTGTTGCAGCTATGAGTAGCCACCATGCGAGCTGGCAGAGTATTTCTTTGGAAATACTGTAAATTGGCCTTAAATGCAATAGAAGATGTAGTATCTGGTGTCTGGCAGTGCTCCATAGATTAGCAAGTCATAAAGTCCCATGGTCATGTGAACAGGGAGGATGAGCAATTAGAGCACAGCCACACAAATGTTGCTCTGGAGTGACAGGTTGGGGCTGGCTGCTGATCTGAAAGAACTGCCACGGGCACACTCTCAGTCAGCTGCAAATGCAATTAGCATTAGCCGAGTACTGCGACTTGTCCAGGCGTGTAAGCCATTACTTAACAAAATATTGTTTCTGATATGCAAGTTATTCAAGAAAGACAAGGGAGTAGCTATATTTTAGCCATAGGGTACAATTAGCTTTTTGGGAAATGGTAGAGTTTGGAGGAAACAACGGTGCTATCCCTGAAACATGTTATCCATTGTATTTGTTTCCCAAGGAGTCCAGTTCTCTGATAAAGCACAATCAGGACAGCATAACAAGTATTCAAAAGTTGGGTAAGAATGAAAAAAAAAAAGAAACGTAACATTTCCAGACCTTTCCTCCTCACATGATGAGAACCGAGGCCCATGTGGGTTTGAAGAAAAGAAGAGAGTTTCATGGTTTCTTCCATCAGGGGAAAGACGTCATCAAAGGCTCATGGCTGTGTTGAATAAATTACTGCCTGTGACTCACAAAGTCAGTAAATAGCACTGGACCTTACACATCTGATTTTTTCTTTCCACTTAAAAATCAAAGCAAAAATGATCATGCATAAAGATCAGCAAGGGAAAGAATATGAGATTAGTTTTAGAATCTATACTTGGAGAACGCAGATCTCCAAGTGGATTTACAGTGGATTTTATTTATAAAAAACAGAAGGAGAAGTAGTGTTTTATATACAGCAGTTTCTGAAGAATCCTGCACAATAGACATGAATTGTGAAAAATTATGCAAATAAGTATTTCAAGAAATCCAGTAATAACATTTAAAATCAAATCTGTAGCTTTAAAGTACTTAGAAGATGCTGGTCTAATTTTGAAAATGTGTATTCGTGGTTGTTTTGGTTTGCTGCTGCTGAGGTAAGATAAGTAGCCTGTAAACAGCTGATGGTTATAGAAAGCCAAGACAGTGTCCTATTGACAGGTGGAGACACAAGGAATTGTTTCATTGCCTCATTTTAAGGAATTCAATCTTGTCTAGTAACTTGAAAAGCCAATTATTTGAAAGGGAGTTTTTAACATGTGGAAAATTATCCTCATCTTTCAGTAGCTTTTTGAATTGGGGTCTAATGATGGAAAAATGATTTCTCAGCTCAAAGTGCAATTTCAATTTCAGATACTGTTGACTTCTAAACGTAAAACTGCCTCTATGTGCCATTTTTGCTGACATTACTATGAACACAGCTAAGCTGTGCACGGGGCCTGGGCCATGCATGTTCACTAGGCTGTTATAGCTGGATCCCATTCCGAGAGAGAGACAGACATCTGTGAATGTGGCCGTGTTTTGCTGCTGAATGCTTTGTGGAAATGTTGGCAGTACTAGAGTTTTGAGCTAGTGGAGAAGGGTATAAATGAAAACCATGGCATTTCATGGTGCAGAGTTATGACACAAAGTGAATGAGTTCAAGTTCATCCTTCCTAAAATCAAACAGAATTGAAAAAAATATTTCAAGGGAAATAGTGTGAATTTTTCTGTTGTGTTTTGGGTGCGGAATCTAAGCTGTTATGAGAATCAAGAATAAAAAAGTAGCTTCTTGCTCCATAGTGCTATTTTTTTTATTACATTTGTATTGACTTAAAATGTGAAAATTACCAAAATAAGCCCCGCTTCTCATTTGACATTTAGTTTGGAATCCTAAAATCTTATGAGAAGCCTTTAGGATCCAAACCCAGCTTTCACAAATCAGACTTCTTTACTCCAAGTTGAGTGCATCCATCCAACAGGCAACTTGAAACTGGCACGACTTGGAAGAAGTAGATCTTCTCAGGATGGAGGACATGTCTGTCAAGCATATGACTGGCAGGACATTTTTTTCCTAAAGGGCTGCTTTACCTGCAACTTTTTTACCTACATAGAACTCTGTAGGGCTTTATTTCCTGTAACAGAAAGAGTTTCACCATAAAAGAAGTACAATAAAGGCACATTTTTGAAGAGGAGGGTTGTAGTAAGTAAAGCCCTCATAATATTTATTTACAATAATATGAAATCTAAAAAAAAAATTGTTGCTGCATCTAATATATGTGGTAAGTGCCTGTGCTCTGTTGCATCACTTTGATCAATCTCATCCCTTTTCCTGTGGTTGCATGTTGCCTGCCTCTGTTCCCTTGGGAATTCTCAGGAAAGGAGCCTTGACTCTAAAACTGGAAATCAATAAATGGGATCAGAAGATTACTACCATTGAATTGTTGCTACCTGTATTAAAGCCATACAGAAATAGTAAATACCTCAAGTCTTGCTTCTCACTCCAGATATTAAATGTAAAGTTAAACAGGACCTTTAGATTGTAGATTCTCCTTGGCTTGTTTCATAATTGCCAGCTTTGCTACTTCAGGTGTTAAGGTGGGAATATGCAGAGCTGTGGGATTTAATACCATCAATGTACCTTCAACTCCAGAGAGTGATTTTTCATGCCAGACATTTTGCTGGGTGATGGGCTGCTGAGTAAGATCCTGCTTTCCAAGAATTTTAAAGATTTATGGGCAGTCTTCATGAACATTCTCCTTCCTCCACTGTGCTCTTAACTTCTGCACCAAAATTGATACACATAATTCCAATCTGTGTATGTCATTACTACAATAATGTCCTTAGGGCTGCATCCTAGAAGGAAAGCATCCGTACAGTTTGCACATCTTAGCAACTTGTGCTTATTTTCCTTTCCTAACCCAAAATCTTGTAGGGCTTGAAAGGGAAGTTAGGTTTTATAAGTACTGAAGTAAATCTGCAGTTGGAGAGGACCTGTTAAGTCTTTGCACAGACTATATTCACTTAATTCTAAAGAATGGTGACACCATAGAACATTGAAATTTCTCAGTGTTTTTTATTTATTTGGGCAAGAAGACATAGGGAATGTATAAACAGTATGTTTTTCTTATCCCATAGATTTTTCTTAGAGCAGTTTCAAGGATATTTCCCTTAAAAAAGTAGAAGTAAATCTCTAAGAATATTTGTGCTCTGAAAGACACATCTTTACAGATGAATACATTACATTAAACAATATAATTAATATGTCAAGATATGAAGGTCTTATAATTCTATAGAAATATTACTATTTCAAAGTGAAACTTGGCAGCTTCTCCAGTGTTCCCATAGAAACCAATGTTGTGGCATAGGAAGAAACAATTGTAGTTTTGCATTGGTGTGTATTCCCAAGCTATATATATATATATATATGTACATATATATANTTTAATCAAAGTTCTGGCTGAAGTCCTGCTGTCAGCCATAGCTGAATTTACAGCAGGTCTAAGGCCAACATGTCAGGGTACCTGGAGAGACAATGCATGGATTTAATATTGTTTGCCAGTGGGAATTCCTGGGGCTCAAAGTAATAATGTCTTCTACATTAATGTGCAGTGAAGTGAGTGTAGCATTAATCTTCATAGAAAGTTCAATTCTCTTGAGAATGTGGAAGGATGATATAAACCGTGGAGGAAGGAGCCAGGTAACGGGGTTACTTTTACGTAATTTCAATCTGGTTAAAGAAAGTTAATACTTTCTCTCTGCAGTTTGTCAGAAGCATGGCAGGATGGCATGATAAGTGTCTCAATATTGTGAGCATGTGTATATGACGTCTTCCTTGAGTTTGAAATTTTAAGATCCAATTAATAAAAAGAATTATTTCTGAAATTACTATAGCATCATCATTTATTGCTGTTGTACCTGAGAATCTGGATATTATAAATGCCCTGTTTTCCAGAGGCTGCGTTTCTGCTATGAGAAATATGCCTTAGGCTGAATCTTAATCCATAATTTACCAACTGAGAGTAAATTATTTTGCAATATTTACTATTGTAGCAAGAATTTGTTTGTGTGTGGGGAAAGGGATGGAAAGTTGGGTAACTTCAAATGGGCTGACTTGGTAGCCCATTTGAAGGAATGGGCTAATTTGTACAGAAGTGTACAAATGAAAATGTACCACTGTGCTTTGATTTTCCTTTGTAAACAGAAAAATCTTTGTATTTGCCGAAGTAGTTAATTGTTGCTCCTTTAATGAAAAGAAATTTGGCTTTGTAACTTTCTCCTTTCTTGCTATCAGTGTGATTAGAATCTCATCAACTTGATTTTAAGCATGACTTCAGGATCAGAGGGATGTGGGGTAAGAAGAAGCAGACACCGTGACAGTCACTGAACTTGATATTGCAGTGGAGGGGCTGTGTGGGGGAGAGTGTATGCTGAAGTACAGGAGGGGATTTGATAAAGAGGTCAAAGTTAGCAGGAAGATAGACTGGTGATCTGCCAGGAGAGCTGTGCCCTGCATTCATTATGAAACGTTGTGCAGGAGCAGCAAGAGCTTTTTTTCAGATGTGTCAGAAAAGGATTTCTGTCCCTATGGCTAATCCACGTGACAGCCTCAGCTCACGCTTTCTGTTAAGGTCAGCTCCCCAAATACTGGGACAAAGCAATACTCCAGGGATGCAGAAGGAGTGAGATGACAGGGGGATGCCAAAGTTCACGTGTATTCACTGAATTGTACCTAAACCAGCCCGACCTCACCATGCCAGTGTCTGCCCTGCAGCTCGGCTGCTGTCCCTGTGCACATCAGGCATTTCAATTTACTTGCACTGCTGAAGCCTAGGCTCAGTTTTCCACACCCAAGTTTTCTTACATGTCCTTTGTCATTTTAGAACTAATTGCAGGATCAATTCCATTCATTTTTATAGCTGAGGAGACCTGACTAGAGCTGTGATTCCTTGTGCAGCAGAAATCTCAATGGCATCAAGGGAACAGACCTACACAACACCACAATTTACTAACGAGAAAACACTGAATTTCTGATACAGTGTCATACTGAGGTTTAATTTATGGGTGTTTATGCAATACTTTGAAATTTCTGGACATATGTATCACTCTGCAAGAAATCCAGTGGAGCCTCCTTGCTGGGATTTCTTATTGCACACAGGAGCAGCCCAGACTCTTGCCAAAGGTCCTTGAAGTCAGTAAAGCCAGTTTTGAATGCAGTTTTGGTGGGGGAGTATTTTAATTATCCCAGATGACAATGAACAATTAAAAAAATCACTTTTTAACTCACATCCTACTGAGCTTTCAGTAGAGCAGACAAAATTTTGAGTCATAACATTTTTATCCTGAGAAATACTTGCATTAGTATGATGTTTTTAAGTTGTATGAGAAGCTTTAGCAAAAATAAATGTTGAGTGAACATGGAAAATAATAATAGAAGTCACATTTTGAACAAAGGCACTTACTTTGAATAAAATATTTTTTTAGCCTGAAATATTTTATTTCCTAAATTTTCTTTTTCTTTCGTAATTTGATAGAAAATTTGCATGCTTTCTTTTCCTCATCAATGTCATCATTCCCCAAAGAAAGAAATTGCTCACAGAAGTCTAACTCTTAGTTATGTATATTTTGAAAGGTATTGGTAGGCATTTACCTGGTCATATAGATGCACAAATATTCCTGGACTTACTAATACTTTGTTGATTTTTCCATGGCAGTATTCTGCAGTAATTACTGGATATTTCTCTTTACTAATTTTATTCTTGTATCATTGTTTTTGGAAGTATTGTTGCTTTGTTTCAGTGATAAGTAGATCCCTGATACAAGTTGTAATACAGTGTCTAGATAGAGATTTATCTATTTTAGTATTTCTAGATTCCTTTAAGTGTCCACCTCTTGGTTTTTTCTGAGGCATGTAAGATTTTATGTGTAATTTCTTTTACTATTTGCCTGGTCAGTGGCATCTGCTCCAAAAAATTATTAGGCTTCCTTATTTTCCCAAGCACGGGACACAAATGGCTTTTATATATAAGATACATTTAACTGTGTGACAATTAAAGCCCTTGTACTTTTTTGTGCTTGAAGCTCGCAGGCTAAAGACACTCATAGATCAAGGAAATTTAAAATTCAGTTTCATGGTGAGGACAAAATTACAACCAACTCTACAACCAATAGGTTGTAGGAACTTTTGTCTTCCAGAAGCCTTCAGAAAGGGAGGGAGGCTTTGCTTAGCATTACAGAGAGTTTTTTCACATATACAGTCAATGGAGATAAACATCAGAAATCTTAGGCTGCTGCAATTTTCAAATATCTGCACTGAAGTGAAATGGTCAGCACAAATTCGCTGAGTTCCCTGCACTGCCCGTGGCTCTCTCTGCCAGCTGAGCCTCAGGCAAGTGGGACAGCATCCACTGCCGAGTTTCTCTCAGGGCTTTCCTCCTGTTCTGTGCTGATGTAGCAAGGGAGCAAGAGGACAACTTTGATGTGCTCATGAGGATGCTAGCCAGGTTTGTGCTTTGTGTGGGGGTGCAGGTGCTGATATTCAGAGACAGAACACCCTCTTTCTAATGACTCAGGACGGTGCCAAGCAGCAGTGTTGTGGGTGCAGCGTTCTATTGGCAGTGCCAGCAATGGAAAGCACGTTCAGGGAAACCCGAGAGAGGAACACCAGTACCTGGGTTAGTTATCTACCTTTCAGAATATACAGTCACCACCTCCGCTAAGCACTAAAAAATAGTAGTATCTTAAGAAATGCAAGTCACTAGAATGAGCCGTTAAGGAAAAAAACCCCACAAACCGGGATGCTTTAGTGATATTTATATTGTATTCCATATATATGTACACACGTGTAAGCAGCTCTTAACTAAGCGTCACAATAATTTCAGAAATATATTCAAAACTGAAATTATACTTCTTGTGCTTCTTCTCTGCTCTTTGGAAAATATTGTGTTACACAAAAGGACTGCAAGGATTGATTTTTAAATTCCTGAGTGTAGAGTGTGGAAATTTAATAATTACAGCTAATTAATTCACCACCAGAAAGAAAACCACCAGATTGTTTTTGTTTTTGTCTTTATGCTGTGAGGTTGTGGGCATTTAAAGTGACAGGAAACAGGTAGACTGACCTGCAAATTAGTTATGGAATGAATTCAAATAGAGCTGGATTTAGGACATCAGAATTATGTAAGGATGAGTTTCTCATTAAAGTCTGAACCTTTTATAGCTTCTGTCTTCAGTTTCCTAGAACTACATTTTACTGTACAATATTAATTAATAAAAATTGCTTTTTAAACTATTATTTCAAAGAACTTCTCATTAGAGGAAATTCTGACAATACAAGTGTTCTACAAGGAGTCCATAGTAAATTAAAAAGGAGAAATCCTGTATTACATATGATGGGCTTCTCGTTTAGTTATTTATAGCTGATACTGTAGTGATAAATTTACTTTAATCTTGAAGTGATTAATATGTGATAAGGTATGGAAACCAAAGTATAATGAAATATGAATACTGCCTTTCTGAAGTAAGTTAAGTGCAGAATTCAGACCTGCATCTTCTCTTGGGCCAGGTTAAGTAAATGATACCTTCTAGAGAAAGAGTGTTCTCTTGCAGTTTGAGTGCTCTTTGTGGGTCTCTGTTCTACACAGCAATGGTAATGTGACTTTCTAGAGTTCAGTGGGGGGGTTTTGTCTCTGATGCAATTTTTTCTTAAAGGTGAAGTGCTAAGCATCCCCTTTTTTTACTACTTTTCTTCACAGTTACTTTTTTCTCTGCTGAAACTTTTAATTTAATTTTTAGATTGATTTCCCCCCCAATTTTTCTTGATCATTACATCTTTCTGTATAGTACCAAAATTCAATCTTATATGTAATGAATCAAATGCAAATGAATGCTAGAAGCAAATGATCATACAAAGATATTGTTTGAGCTAATAACATTTTTTTTCCACAAAGCCATGATTTAATGCTACAGTAACAGAAAAACCATTCCAAGCTCTTGAAAAAAACTCAAGGACATTTTTTATGTCAACTTGAGAATACTCTTGCCTAGAGGTTGTAATGCACAGGCATTAGAAATAGGGTTTGGGGTTTTTGTTTTTGTTTTTGTTTTTTTTTTTTTTTCAAAGGGTGTGAAAGAGAAAACATTACCTGACTAAATGCAGGCTGGAGCTGGGAACTGTAGTTATGGGGAGACAAAAAATCCTACATTAAAATGCAGGTAAAAGGAAAGTAAGGTAATTGACGATAATTTAATTAAATATAAGCTGTGGAATGTGCTGTTGAACTACTAAAAGGTAATGTACATATGAATAGAATTGAATTTATTTTTGTCCAGTTCTAGGGTTTCAGTGAATTTTCTTCCAAAGGTCTGAGATGTTTCCTGAAATAGGAAAACACTTTGGGGAAACACCAATTAAGTGTATTCAAATGCTTCTGGAAATTTAAAAAGCATTCATAGTTTATGTGCTCACGTAGACAACAGCTTCAGGAGAAAACAAAGATGATTTACTATTTCACTGTTTCTGAGCATGTGGTATTTTTGGCTGTCTTTGAAGCAGAATTTAATACTGGGTATCTGGTGAGCTTCAGTTATCCTTCAGAATCTCTTTGATGTGTGGAGACCGAATAGGGAGAGCCTGAGATGATGCTGCAGGAATGAGGAAAGACTTAAGATGCAGTCACGCTTTCAGAAAGTTAATTGTAAGTAAAAGTGGTAAAATTCTGGTGTGAGTCACTCTGAAGTCAGAGTGATTGGGTATGGTATAAAGCATTGATTGAAAAATGCATTTGACACATACTTTAGTACTTTGTGAAATTGTGGCCGAACTGTGCAGCTTTACTGGGAGAATATAACAGGAGAAGATTAAAAGAGTTCAGGGAGCAGAACCCGGCACTAGAGTTTTCCAAAGTTTGAAAATGGGCTTCACTGCTTAATCATGAATCATAAGTTTCCATCAAGTCAGACTTGCATGTTAAGGTAACAGAAAGGCTGAAAATCGTTTTGGGATCAGGAGAGAAATTTTTTAAAATGTATTTCATCATCTTTCTTTTGTATTTCAACCTCTTGTCTTTCTGTAGCTACAATTAAGGAAAATCCATATTGCGGACTTGTGTATCACAACTGCTTTTTGTCTTCTATTGAATTTTGTTTTAGGCACAACGAAGCTGCTGGATGAAAGTGTCATAACCATACAATAGAAGAGTGGGTTAGCAAATGGGGAGGATATTTTCTGAAAGAAAAGTAGAAATGGAGAGAAACTATGTTGATTACTTTTATCCTTTCTTGCAACTAGGTCTTGCAGCACGTTCATACTCTGTTTAATTAACATCATTCATACATTAACAATTCCCTTCTTTATTAGTGGTTAGAAATTTTTCTGCTTCACTGGGGGCATGTTAATACAAATAAAAGCATTGCAGCATCTGTAGGTGAAGATTCTTGGCTTTTTTACTGTAAAAATAGGAAGAGTATATCATGTTATATATTTTTTTAAAGGCAATGTTAACTCCTTGTTTCAAAGTTCTACCAAGCCTCCTAGAAAATACACATTCATGTAGAGGACCTCAGTGTTTCTATCTATAAGGGAGTTAGGCACTGCTTGTACTAAAATATTTATTTAGAAAACTAGATTGATTTGCCATTAATAAGGGAGTGATCTTCTGATTTTTATTTTACTCTCCCTTTGCAGCACCTATGAGATTATTCTGGAAAAAAAGTTACTTTCATTACCTGTGTAATGAAGGCAGCTCAATATTCCTTTACAGCTCCCGTGGGATGTAACGTGGTTAAAACCAGGAGTGGGTTTATCAGGAGGGACAAGGGCTCTGTGATGAGAGAGTGGCTGTGTGCCTGTGCAGCCCTGAAGCAAGTTGACAGCTGGTTCCTCTTCTCAAGTACATGCTGGTTTCTTAACTACTTACATTTGCTTCAGTGGCATCTACACCAGTTCATGATTTATGGAGACATCCAGATCCATTCCTGGTTCCATCACTGGGGTTGCCATGCAGACCCATTGAGTTAAACATTCAAAGTCTGAGTGCTGCTCAATCCTGATGAGATGAATCTTCATTTT
Source organism: Pachycephala philippinensis (assembly GCA_013397055.1). Taxonomy (NCBI): domain Eukaryota; kingdom Metazoa; phylum Chordata; class Aves; order Passeriformes; genus Pachycephala; species Pachycephala philippinensis. Next base: position 351,548 of record VWZT01009969.1, read on the forward strand.
GTAATTATTTCTTTGCCCCAATGTGTAGTGATAACAAATCTTGATCTGTTTAATGGTAGCAAATTTTTGTTTATGGAAGTTATTCACTACTTACTGTTTTTATGTTGAGTATAATTGAGATGAAAGGCTTTGTATATGTAATTACATTCCCCTGAGATTATTCAGGCTAATGGTTTATAGGTAATTTAGACATTAGATTTGTAGCTTAAACAACAAATTATTTAATGTGATATGTGTAGTGTAGCAGTTTTAGGCAAATACAGTATTTCAAAATCTGTGTGTTAATTACTTTGTTTTACATTTTCCTTTGTCACTTTAATGCCAATCTTATTTATGGATGTTATTCTACAATAGATACTAGAGTATTTAAATATTTTATGGGTGCTATTATTGTTATCCTGCCATGGAATGATTAGTATTCTATATGTCTTTGAAAAAGTATTTTCTGCAGCATCCTCCAATCTTTGGTGTTTCTTTGTATAAATTATAAACTAGAAAATAGCTATATATTTATTGTTTGTAAGAGAATGTGGATTGTGATTGTATTTTATCAGTTTACTTTTTCTTGTTAATCGTGCTGAGCTTAAACTTCCTACTTATTGACCTAAGTAGGTGAAATAAATAAGTGCATTTAAGAATTAGGTTATTCTTGAAATACAATTGCAGTATGCAAAGTAAATTAACTTTTAGCAGCTGCGCACCTCTCTGAGCTTAGACATCCCCTCAGTAGCCAAAGCAAGTTTCTCTTCACTTGCCCCTTTTTGGACAGTGGTTGTTTTCCGAGGTGAAATAAATTGTGCTTGGTATCACAAGTATCATTTTATGTGTCTGGATGCTATCAAAAATAATAATCTTTCATCTATAATGCTGACATGATAAAATTGCAACAAAGCCTCATTTAGTAGCATAGTTACCTAACATTTGCTGTAACAAGTGCAACAATGCACTATGACAGGGACTGATTAAAAACATTCATCAATCCCATTTCTCACTTCCTGCTGTGGACAGTCATGGGAATTTACCCAAACACCTTACATTTCTTATTTCTGATTTTTCTAGAGGGAAACTGTGCCATGAAAAAAATTGGTCAGGGTAACAGTATTTACAAAAATTACGGTGAAATTTATTAGAATTGATGGATAAAGACAACACAAGATCCTTTTCTATGTATTTTTTGCTCTTTTTTATATCACTTCCAAAACACGAGTGCTTAGAAAAACAAACTATTTGATTAACACTATTTTTTTTTCATAACCCAGGGCCATAGCCTTTCATATTAGGAAAAATAACATATACCTGAAAAAAATTGCTTAAAATTTACCTAAGATACTATGTTAGTAACAGAAAACATCCTCTTTTTTATTGATTCCACTTTTCCCTTTTTCTGTCCACTCTCTATTGCCAGCCAAAAGGGATTAATTCTATTCCCCATGTATGCACATGAATCAGACTGGGCTCTACTTTACTCTGAAGTCTATTGTGCAGAGTGATGTTCAGATAACTCTAAGTAATTACATGAAATATTTTAACAATACACAGTGTAGTAATTCATTTTTACAAAGCAATGCATTAAATATTGTTGGATAGCTGCTGACACTGCAGTATTTTGAGAGGAAATTGATTTGTTTATTGATGTCCCTTTCATCTGTACATTGCACTTACTTCATATGCCTTCCTCCTTTGCTAGTGTATGTGTAAACAGCCCCAGTTTAAGCTGATGCATTCATTCTGAGGCCAAAAAAGAAGCTGAGGGAAATTCAGTGACAGGTGAGGGATTGAATTGAAGGCTTCTGAGCCCTATCCATGACCTATCACGCTTTCTTTTTCATTTCCTAAAATATTTCAAATAGGATAGGGAACCATATAATTTTAAATGCTTGTATACATTTAATATATTTTCTGTGATAGCTTTTTTCTTAAGACTGCAATCCGTATTTCTTTATCTGCTATCCCAGGATAGGTGCACAGAGTGATTTTGCCTTGAGATGGAAGGTTGGTCACAAGTCTTTATGCTCCCTGGATGCAGGGACAAGGCAAGAGACACTATGGCTTGATGAGGAAGACAGCTTTTATATGAAGGAAAATAACATAGTGCCAACAGAGCTGTCTGGGGACACCGTATGGGCCCTGCGATGTGATGCAGCAATTCTGCCATTGATCTAAGCAACTAAAGCAGCTCTGTTGCCTTGGGTTTTAAGGGGGAATTCAGACATCCTGCCTCTGCCCGTGTTTCCTCTGTAGAGCACTTTCTTGGTCACTCTATGACAATAGTGTATCTCACCCTCAGATAGCTATTGAGATGCTTTCATGTACTCTGAGGTTTAATCTGGTGCAGGGCATTGTAGCTTGAGAAATTATGCATTATTATTTCTGTTAGGTTCAGCGAAGTACTTGATAAGAGGTTTGCTCAGGAGAGTATCTCCATGGCTGCTGCTTCTTTCTTTTAAGCTGGAGAAGCAATGGTACTGAGAAAACAAGAACCTTTTGTAAAAAGATACAAAAGATGGTGATGTCTGTGTTACCAGTTGTGCCTGCTCAGGTTAAGTTTATAATTATTGATGAATTGGTTCTCCATAAAGACTGACAAACAAATGACTACTGAGTTGAAGGAGTGAAAGTGTGGTTATATGAATTGATTAGAAACAAAGATATTAATCCATTTGTTACTCTTAGTCATTACTCTTACTATCTTTTAATAACCTCTAAAACCAATATTGCTGTGGATGAAAACGTATCTTTTTTTTTCCCTCGCTGTTCATATAACAACATCAGCATACCCCATTCCTGATTAAAGACCTTCTGTTTTTCAGACACAGTGATGACAAGAAAAAAATGCTTTTCCTGTTGTCTCTAGGAGGTATGGGAAAAACTATACTACTGTATGATCATCCAGCTGAAACAGCACCATCCAAGAACGCCAGAGTTAGGTCATATGTACTCCCCATATCAATTTGGTATTAGCTTTGTGAAGAAATACACTGTTCTGCTGAAGTTCTTCTTGCTTCTGTGGAGCAGAATTTGACACCTAGGTTTAGGGATTGCACTGAATGCAGCGAATTAAATGGATTTCTCTTTATTGCCTAAGTGCCATTTCTGAAAACCAAGGTGTATTGCAGGGCTGTTGAACAGTCACTTTCTCCCGCACTGTTCTGTTCTGCGTTACATTTTCCACCTTCTTCTGCCACCTTCCAGGCCAAACTTGACGGATGCTGCACTGTTTGCTGCTTCTTTCTTTTAGGAGGAATACTAGGATGGATTCTAGTGTTCTGGAGATCAGTGTAAGATGTGGCAAGGATGCTGGTATGTTGTGAGTGATGTTACTACTAGGAGCTGGTAGCTTCCAAGCTGTTCTTTACTCTGCTTTTTGTCAGAGAGAAAAGTGAATTAACCTCATGAAAGATGTGCTTAATTTCCTCCTGGTATTTTCCATCAAGAATCTTAGAGTTCAAGCTTCTTTCATTCTTTTAGGAATTCTGGTTGAGCATATGGAAGCTCTTCATAAAACTTGTGGTATCCTATGTTTTCTTCTTGTTTAGTATTACTTTGTTTAGGATTATGAAATTTGTTGCTGCCTTAATGAGTTTTAAAAAGGAAAATTAGAAAAATCAGCTGGCTAACAAAGAGGAGGATTTTGTACCTGTATGAAGGATATTAAAAGTGATAGTCACCATTAAAAAAAGATCCACTTTACTTTAAAAACCTTTTTCTCTCGTATGCTAAAATGACCCTTACGAATGCTAGCACTTAAAATGGCTAGAAGATTAAAGAAATAACTACTCACCCTGAAACAAAAGCAAGCATAGATGTGATCTGCAGAGCTTTTAGTACTGGATGACCCCTTGCTATGGAGTGCATCTTTAAAAGGAAGGCTGTCTGTTCCCCTCATTGCTGAGGCAGCAAAGGGTTTGTGTTTATATTTGAGGAAGTGCCCACTGTATTGTACAATGGAGATTTTACCTTTCTTGCACTCATTTTTGCTGCTGTTCCTCTTGTGATCCTCCAGCTTCTCACTTGCATTCATTCTGTGATTGAGCTGGGACATATAAGTGGTTTGTTCGTTTTTGTTTGTTTTTTTTTTCCTCTTCATAGCTTTATTTTACTTTTTTTTGCATTTTCATAGTTACAAGTGTTACAGGTAGGATGAGGAAAGGAAAGCATGTTTCTGACAAGCCATTGGCCTTGTTTTTATTTGATGGAACTCATAGCTAAAATCAGATCTGTCACTGATCTCAGCACTTTACTTAAAGCTGCCTGGGTTTCTTCACCACTGTTTTCATCCTCCAAATTGTAAATCAATACCCTTTGATCTAAACATAAAAGCCTGGGAGGCTTATGTTGAGGATATCTTCCCTTGTGCCTCACTTCATTCAGTTCTGCTGCTAAATCTGGTCTAAGGAAATCAAAAGCGATACTGACTTGACATTTAATAGCTCTCCTCAAGACTGCCAGAAAGTAATTTCTCAGAAAGTTTGAAGTTTGAAACAAACTTTGCATTGTACTGGTCTATTATTAACGCTCCACTTAGCATATGCAAGTAGCTTTTTGAAAGCAGCACATAATACCTGAACTAGAAACTCTAAATGCTTCTGCCTTAATCAAAATTGAATTTTCTGAGGAATAATAAAAAATATTCAAAAGGGTATGGAAGGGGAAGAATTCTTGTTGAGGAATTCTAAAGGACAGATGTGTTTTGTCAACTGTACCAATTTTGACCATATGGAGTAAACTGTAGCTAAACTAAATCACAATTGCCTCCAATTTTTGCAAAAATAATTTTTTAAGCTTTTTGGTGTCTTGTTAGTTCACTTCTACATACTAGTACTCAATGGTGTGTCTCTTTTAGTTGCTATTGCACAGTAAGAATTAGGTTTTTTTTCCAAGATGGCAGGAATCCTAATGTCTGTTAATCAGCTGTTACAAACCTGTTCTTTCTTTTAATTGATTCTGCAAGGCAATGACAAGTTTTGTATTCAGGATTTTGCGACATGTTGGAAAATTAAAATGTATGGGAAACATAAAATTGCTGTTTTGATTGAGTTTAAAATAAATAGCAGCATCTTTGCCAGTTGTACTAAACTGAGGAGACTTCTTGAAAAAGCAAAGCTTTTTCCTGTCTAACTTCTGTTATAATGTGGTGACTTAGTCATTAGATAACTCATGTCTTCAGCATTTGAGCAGTAAATGCTGCTACGTCTGGGAACTCAGCTCCTTAGACAGAAAGATACTTTGTTCAGACAGTCTTCTGACATCTGATGACCTTTTCATTTTCCCATAAGTGAAGCGGGACTCTTAAGATGATTCTTCCTATTGTCAGAGATATTTTATTATTATTTGTAATATTTATGCTTTTTGCTGGAACTGATCTCGGTTCTGTTTGAAGAAATTACTGCATAAGTTCAAGAAGGAGCCGTGGTCCTGCTTACAACACAGAAATCCAGTGCAGCCAGCGCTGTGACAGTGGGTGTGAGAGTGGGAATTACTGGAGCTGAAATGTTCAGCGAGGTAAATAGAGCAATGCAAATCTCAAGGGCTTCTGAAATACAGAATACGCAAGGGTGATTTTGAGAACGTGTATTACATTGCTGCTTCCTCTCACACCATCCACCAAATATCTCTCCCCTCTCTTCAGCTTCTAAAAATCAATTTGATGTGACTGCCTCCAGTTTGAAATTAGCATGATTTAAGCTGTGGTACAGGAAAAATCTCTCTCCATGGAAAAGGCCCAAATGGGAAATCTAATGATAGCATATTCCCCAAGGAAAGCTGCCACCTTAGACTGTGTCCCTGTGGGAAGGAAAGTGAACAGCTGCAATATTTCTTGTATAAAATGTGTGTGTGCATGTGTACAGTGACACGACACAATACTTTGTGACAGCTCTTTTTATTCTGGGTTCTTCACATGACAGATGAAATGATTTCTGTAATTATTCTTAGGTATAAGACCCAAAGTCAGTTCTGTTAATACTTGGACTGTTTGGCATAAAATACATTTAGGTATCTCATTTAAACATCCCTCTGGAAAGAAAGCTCTGGAAATCAGAAGTGATTGAGTGGATGAGCTGTAACTGTATTGCTTCTAGGCCCAGTAAAAAGGCAAGTATAAGGGGCTGATTTTCATTTCAAGTGTTTCATCTGAGGTGAAGTTTCATCCCAAGGCTTACATAACTAGACTGGCTTTCCTTGTAGTTGAATTAGGTCTTGTTTTACCTCTAAGTTAAATTAAGATCATTGTAATTTTATGCTAAAGAGTAGAAAAAATTTAAATATATCCTTGCTTTAGAACAAAAATGTACATTAATCATAACCAGTGACAAAATACTACTTGTCATTACAAGCCTTTATCACTACTTAGTATTAGAAATAGATAAATTCTATAATTTGACATACTGCTAAGGAAATTATTGTCCATGTATCTATGCCTTAATTTAAAAAAAAATGATAGGTTTATAATTTAATGTGAATATTTTAAAAAGACATACTAAAATTAGTAAACTAAGTAAGAAAAATGTATATAATCTCCTAAAGAGATTCAGACAAATCCTTGAAGAGGATTTGTTGTGTCTGTATTTGTTGCATAGCAATGATGCAATTCTTATTATTAATTTAGAGAAAATACTGCTGAACTTTGGTGAAAATTCTTTTCTCTTTCTGAACATTCAGTGTGACTTTGTCATACAATTTTAGGTTTCCAGCTGGGCTGGTTTGCTTTCATTCAGGATTGAAGTAAGTTGCTGTGTTTCCAGGATTACTGAAAGGTTGAACCTACTTCAACGATGTATATGATCTACAGAATAATAGTTTTGCAACTTATATGCTTAAGAGAGATGGAATATGTTCAGAAAAATTCACTTAAATCATCTATCAAAGGTACCAGCGCAGCTGGTGGCTTTATTTCTCAGGAAAGCAGAGAGAGATGGAAGGGCACGAGGGGAGCTTTTATTGATTGCTTTCTGGGAAAATTATTCTATGAGTTACTTTTGCAAAGACTGTAATTTGCCTGAGGTATAGCAGGAATAGTATGAAAAGCTCTGGGAGAAATAGTTCCCTGACTGATTTTGTTTTGATACGAAATGATGGGGTTCTCTCAGAACCAGAACTGTACCAGCTCCACAAGTATCACTAGGGATGGGTGTGACTTCATGTGTTTGGTAACACTATGGGTAACTTTGGGAAGATCTACTGAAAGGAAAAAAGGAAAATTGGGAAGAAGAGAAGAGTTTTACTTCTCAATGAACTGTTCATGTAATAACAGAGAAGGCAAATAATTAATTGTGGGATGTAACACCCTGACTGACTCACAAGGCAACTTTCTTTCCCATTTCTGTGGTGAAAGCCTTGAAAATATGCTAGTGCAGGTTATGATACTTTTAACCTGTACTGTAATGTTGACTGTTTCAAGATCTGAAGCCAAAACCATTATCCTCCTTAAAATTGAAACTGGGACTTGTACAACTCTATCAGTTTTTCCACATCAAATTCTATGTATATAGCTGCCAAACTGTGATTCAGATGTAGGCTCATCTCCTGCAAGTGAAAGCAGCTTAAAAAAAAAATAAAAAAAAAAATCTCAGTTTAGAAATTATATTATTTTATGGATTCATCTAATATTTAGCATTTTCCAGCATTATAGAAATATGATAAGTGAATTGAACTTGAAAATGAAATTTATCTAAATGTTTGTGGAAGACTAGCCTTTTATATTTAGGGAAGAAAAGCAATTTTTAAGAAGATAAAACACAAAAAGGAAAAAGAACTTGGTGTCCCTGCATGTGACAGCTGAAAGGTCTAAAGTCTGAGGAAATTGGATGTCACTCAGTTACTATCAATCCTCATTGCTCACTGTCACACTGCAGAAAAACATAGTTAATTTTTTCTGAGTTGCAGAGTCTTGCTGTACAGCCACACACTGACATCACTGACATTGGCATTAATGTACAGTATTTGTAAAACAATCTTGCTGCTGGAAAACATTGCTTCAGTAGTCAAAGTGATGGAGTCATGTTCTGAATTTAATTTTGATACACTGTATTGCTTCTTAAAGTAATTGCAGGCTGTATACGTATTTTTGTGTTCAAAATTCATGAATGTATTTATGAGAGGTGAATTGTTTTGTCTTCCTCCAGACTAAGAAGGGAACCATATAATTTGAAGTTCACAAAGGCAGCGATCTACAAGCCAGCAGAATTATAGATGAAGAACTCCTCTGTGGTGAGTAAACTGAGGCTTTCATACACTGGGCTTCTTATGTGAAGATTCTGTGGTGCTTTCCTCAAATAAGCAGAAATTACAAGGTATCAGTAATTGATTGAATCCTCAGAGAATTGCTCTTACAAAAATAGTACTGAAAATGAAATATCTATTACTGTTTCACTACTTTAGCTAAAGTATTCCATTCTAGTGCAGACCTTTATTTTTCTCCTGGTTTGATCAATATTCTCACATTTTACTGTCATTTTTTGACGTCTAATGCTATATATTGTAGATTCCTCCAACAATTTCTGTAGCTGATCTCATGAAGCACTTTTGATTGCTAAGAAATCTCCTAATCCTTGACAAGCTTGTACCTGAGCATCCCACTGGTGCTGTATTTGCATTTAGGAACTGTGGAGTAGCACTTTAGGCGTTGACTGTGCAGGGACCTCATCTGTTCTGGTCACAGTCAGCAAAGAGATAAAGCCTATTTTTGCCAAATTGGATCAGTTCTCGCTGCAGACTGTAATGTTGCTGGCATGAGGATGCTCCTTGGTGCAGCCCCTGGCCAAACAGCTGAGAGAGAATTGCTGCAGGCAGAACAGGATTCTTCCCACAGGGCTCAGCCCTTGGCGACAGCTGGTAATGCAAAGTGCTTCCTGAGCCCAGTGCAGGGGTTCTAACTCTGCTCATTTGCTCTCCTGATAGGCACAGTCACCACTTCTGTAGAAAAGCAAAGCCCAAGGATCTATAAGTGATTGGGAAAAAATGGAGCATTTTTCCTATGGAGCAATTTTCCTATGAAAAATCTTTTTTGGGGGGGGCTGACTGTGCAGAGGAATAAATTAAAAGGAAACTAAAATTTAGGAACTTCTTTTTCAAAATTGTCCCTTGGACTGTTTTACTGAGGCCTTGAGGAATAACACGGCTGAGTTTGTTTAGTGGAATAAATGGAAATAATCTGAAAATTATTTGGCATGCTGATACCACATTTTATAGCCAATAAATTATTTTAAGGCTCTCTTGATAGTTGCAGAGAAAAAAACCCCACAAATTTCAGTGAGATTTCCATGCTTAAATACTTCTGAACCAATATACTGGTTGGTAGCAAGAAAATGATGACTGGAAAAACTGTTGGCCAGGTGAAGACATTTTCCTAATTCTCCTTCCAAAGGGAAGAAAGGTTGGAGCAGCAGTGGTTTTCTAGAACATCCAGAACTTGTCTTAATGGATTAGCCACACTCTCTTGTGTGGCTTTGCTCCCTTGTAACTGTGCAAGAAGATGTGTTTGCTATGCAGAAGCACTGAGCGATTCCCTCCTCCTCCAGGGAAAAACAAAAAGACTTTACAGCACAGTAGGTTTTGCTCCTTAGTAATTGTAATGAACCACAGAGAGCTTGTCAATAAAAATTATGTATGTGTATATGCATAGACGTATGTAGATATAACACACGTCTTTGTTATTGTGCATATATAATATTTATCTTTTCAATACATATGAATATGTTTAGTAAATGCATGTGTATTTATATGTATGTATAGCTATATATGCACATGTGTGAGAGAGACATCCGAAAGTGGTCTTTAAGCTCTGTGGAAGAAATAGGAGAGAGTGCTGTTATTTCCAGTATGTGTCTCATGGGAAGTACCACTTAGCATGATTGTCAGTTAGTAATGACTCTTTTCAATGTTTGTTCACTTCTTCAAGCAAAGGTAAGACTGGCGTTAGAGCTATTACATAATTTAGATCTGTTCCTTTTTCTCCTCTGTTCTTTGTTTTCTGCCCAAAGTTTGTTGCCCCATCTAAAAAGCCTTTAGCTGGTACTTTCTGAATGCATTTGCACTCAGTTCAAAGGGTTTTGTATTTCTCTGGCAATTGTGCCTAAAATGAAGAGATCCAACACACCTTGTGATTGAGCACACTGCCAGAATAACAGATGGATGTGATTGTTGGCAGCCAGGAAGCCTTATGAAATATCAGTGTCAAATGGTTAGAGACAGCACTTTTAAATCAAAAATATATGTTAGGTGCTCTGGGTTTGATGACATGGTGGAGCATAGTCTAATCGGGTTGACTGAGTTATTTTAAATTTTAAACTGTAATTCTTCAGTGTTACTTGCATAACCTTCAGCTGTGATATTTCTGTGTCTTCAAGAGTTATACTTACTTTGGCCTAAAAAAAAATTATGTTAGGAACAAGTTCAAAGGACTAATACCTGTGATAGCTTCTTAGACCACATTGCGTGTGATGTGATATGGTATCAGTGTCACGTCATATATCCTGATCCTTTGCACACATCTAGATCATGTGGAATTCATTGCAGGCATTAGTTTACCTTTCTCTTTTAATATCACATATTTCTGAGTTTTCAAGTTACATTCTTTTATTTTAGCTAATTTAATTATGCTGAGGTAGGGTGACATTTTTGAGATATGACTGATGTAGTACTCTTTTTCCCTCCTTTTCTGTTCCACATGGAGAGAAAATATTTACAGGTAGAAAACAGGGACAGTTAGGTATTTAGGAGATCCCACTGGATGCCTGTCTGTATCTCTTAGTTTATAATTACCTTTGAAATGAACTAATTAAATAATATTAAACCATACTAATTTTTATTTGGGTTTTTTGACCCAAAATCAAGTAAGTGCATTAAAACATTTACCCTAAATAATAAACAGTAGACTTCCTTTTCTGAAAATTATTTGGATGTCTTGTTGAGTATGAAATGCATACTTGGGATTCTCTGGTTCATTATACTGCTCAGCACAATCCCATAAAATCAAGTTCCTGCCTTATTTTTTAGCATGTTAACATGTCTTTCTGGTAATTTAATTGTAAGGGAGCTTTCTGTATCAGAAGGTGAGGTTCCCATCAGTATGTGGGAACTTGTGGTGTGCAATTTATGATCACATAGTGTTCACATCCAGGTAAATGAAAGAGGGAATATTTTTATGAAGAAATAGAAACAAGGTGTTCTGAAAAGAAGATTCACAGCTTATAAAATCACTGTAATGTGATAAATTAGCACATTAAATCCAATCCCATTAATCAATTTTAAGCTAAACGCAGATAGTTCTACTTCATATTTAAAATTAATGTCTGAGGATATTTTTTTAAACCTGAGATAGTTTCATTTCAGAAACTATCAGTATTATCCTCTGAAATCCAAAGCACTATTAAAGAGATAGGCAAGCCAGTAGATAGCAGGTTGAAGAGTCATTGAACACAGGCAGTTCCATATTCTTATCATAAATGTGCTGAAATGACAATAGAGAATGTCATGAGGAATTTAATGGAATTTCCTTCATCTTAGGGTTCAAGAAGGCTTCTGAGTTTGCATTTATTCTGGTTTTAAAGCATACTTAGGATGCATGGAGATGAGAAATCACAAGACTACTTGAATATAAAGTACAAAGAGCGATAGAATAATTTATAATGCAGTGTTGATGTTTCTGATTTTAAGACACCATCATGTTGACCCCCTTTTTTCCCCCCCCCATCGTATTAAAAAGAAAAGACACGTATTACTCCACAAGGGAGGTTTACTTTAACTCAGTTTTGATATTATGCTTTGCTTATTCTGCAGCTACCTAGATATTTTAATACCAGATATAATAATTAAATTATATACTAGATGAAAGTGTATA
>VWZT01009969.1:363439-481413 GCA_013397055.1 Pachycephala philippinensis
TCTGTAAAGTAAGTCCAAATCTAGGATGTTTTTATATTACACTTGAACCATAAAACCCCCACATAATTTTTAGTCATGTGCTTGTTACGACAGGCTCAGCCTGTCCCTCTTCTTCAAATATATAGAGAATTGGAGTTTGGTGTGGAAACAAGAGAGGTCACCCTCAAACTGAGAAAGTAGAGGCAATACATATCAGTGTACACATCCATACCCTGGGGATACTGGGGAAGGGCATTATTAGGAAGAAAATTCATCCTGTGCTTTTCCGGGGCTGACTCCCATTACTAAGCATAGGCACTTGAACTGAGAACTACGATAAGGTATTGGATAGTTCCAAAAGCCAGGCCAGCCTGTGACTGCAAACTTTAGGAACAGTACTGCTGCTGATGCAAGTGTAAGAATCTTTCAGAAAGTCAAGGAAAGGCTTTCAGACTCGTTCCTTGGCAAATGCCTTCAGATGAGTTCTTGCAGTGAAACACCCCTACTGCATTTCAGCTCTCACTCTTTTCAGTGCTGGCCAATGTACACACTATTTTCAGATGTACTGTGACAGCATATGCTCCCTCTCTTACTGAAATAATTTTATTTGATTTCAAGACAAGCAGCAGAACAGCGCAGGTTGAAATGGTGTGCCTGTTTGGAAGTGGCAGAGCAGTTTATCAGTGTTCTGTAGGATGCTGTCTCTCAAATGAACGTAAAGGAGAGTTTAATTTTTCCCATCTCCCATAATAAAACAAGGTTTGCTTAAGTTAGAAAATAATTTAGATTAGTTTATAAATTTTCTATGCTGCTTTTAGGGGGTGGGTCAAAATGTGCTAATTCTAGTTGAAAGGTTGAGGCTGCATCAGCAGAGATGAAAATGCTGAGATGCATCTTTTAGTTCGTGGTACTGACAGATGACATGAAGTAACGAAGTGCTGGTGTAAAGCAGTGCAGGCAGTGCATGGGATATGGATGCAATTTGGTGAGCCACAGATTCCAAAGGTGCTGCCAGGCTAAGCTAAGGATTGATGTGATGCTGACAGGTAGCCCCAGCACTTAGTTCAGTGACTTCAGTGGCTGGGTGAGACATAGTAAAGGGAAGAAGAGATTCAGGCTGTTGGTGCTGTTCCAAAAGTGCTGGTAAAGGCTAATTTTTATTACTAGAAAGAATGTCTGGAGTAGATCTAATGTAAGAAGAATAAGGCGTGAATTCAGAAAGAGGCTATTAACACTAATCTAAGACCTGAAGCTAGCATGTACCACTTGAAAACAACCTTTTAGGTTGAGGTGGGAAAGTATCACTAAACTGTGGGTAAGTGATTAGAGCTGGGTTTTTGTTCAGGTTCAGGTAGCAGGGTCATCGAGTTGGAGAAAAGTTTGTCTAGAAGTGGCTTGGTATTGATGGTGTGGGGTCATTGGCTGCTGGTGGGACTGGGGGCTTGTAGGGGGGAAGGATGACATGTCCAGCTTGCCCAGCTTGATCATTGGTGATAACACTGACTACAGACTTCTGATGAGGCACGTTATGGGTGTTGGACACTGAGAGGCCACGAGGTATTTCACTTCTTTTGGCAGTCATTCATCAAGGTGATGAATAGCTGTCTTGTCCAGGGCTGTGTATTCTTTGTTAAATGAAGACATGACTGCTCACACATACACACTGCTGTCCAGGCATAGCAGCTGTTTTGGCAGTTACAGAAATTAAACACCTTCAGCTGTGATTCCCTACGTGTAATATTAAGTTAACCCTTTTTTTAGTCAGTAGGTTTTCAAAAAGAAAATAAGGCAAAAGGCTGTAGCACTTGGTGCTGATACAAAAGGAGATGGTGAAAGTAAAGAAAATCTAAAGAAACCAGGGGAGGAGATTAGAAATCAGAGATGACTGGGTTTACTCCTTCCTATTTGAAACCATTTGCTTTTTAGGGCTCCAGTTTTGTAAATTACATTAGCATCTGCTTAACCCTAACCACAGTAATAGTCCCTGTGCTTTCAGTGCATTTACATGAGTAAAGTTAGAGATGTGCAAGAATTTGCAAAAGTAAATAAAGGCAGGCAATCTGGTAATATATTTACATTCTTTCACCCAGTTATATCCTAATGCTGTGTGTCCAAATCCGAATGAAATAACACACAGGAACACCATGGTAGTGATAAGCATTCTAATTCTTAAGTTTCCCACTGGGATTTAAATTAGAATCTGATTTGCAGACATCAAGACTACATTCTGAAGGCAAGTCCAGTCTTGCTGTAATTGCATTGGCTCAGATTTGTTTCCTAAACCAGCTGTTTTTCTGGCTGTGCTTATTTTAGGAAATAAAGCTTATGTTAGATGGGAAATGATCTGAAATCTTACAAAATATTCTCTGTACCTGTGAGCATTCAGGACAAAGACAAATTAACTGTTTTGAAAAAACACAAGTACAGCAGGAGTAGAAATGTAACGTATACATTGGACAGGGTTTTCACATTGGAAAATCGATCACATATTTAGGTGAGTTTTCCTGTAACTTACTAACTACTTTTGTACACCACTATTTCAATGATTACTACATGCTTGTTGTCAGCAAAGGCTGTATCTTCCCTTCTGGCCATTGCTGCACTTCCAGCTTCCATCAGTGAAGCTCTGCCCTGTGTTTCAGATCTACTCTGCTTTAGCATTTACCAAAATCTTGGCAGTGGTGGTGGTTAGGCAGGGAGAGGTCACTGCTGGGCTCTCTAGTATAATCACACCTCTTTTGTGTCTTTCTGTGATCCCCCTCTCTCAGCCTTTCTCATTTCTGTTGAGGCTTATTCCTGAAAAGGACAGTCATTGGGATTTGGGGTGTTGTAAAAATTCACTTTTAGGTACAGTGAGAGGCACGTGAGCTCCTTGAGCAGACCATAGGTGAGCTCCTGCCTTGCAGGGGGGATACCAGATCGCCAGTAGCCCTCTGTCTGAGAGCTGGTGGGAGATGCTGCTCAGGCTGGGAAACTTCACAGTGCTTCATGGCTTCTGAGGCCCTGAACTCCCTGGCACTCCAAGTGTTAACGCAGTCCATAGCACCCGATCGCCACCTGTTCATGGTCTCCATCTCCTCCCCCCAAACCTACATTCTGGTTTCCAGAGAAAATAAGTCTGTACATCAAGGTCGGACTGAAGTCATGTTGCCCTCACATCAGGAGCAGCCCCCAGTGTACATCTGCAGGTCACTTTCTAAATGTTCCTGTCTTTGCTGGTAAGGATTAAATCTTGCTTTTCACCCTCTTGGGATTGATGGAAAACCTGAACTTTGTCCCAAGGAAACCAAGTTCTCCTCTCTTGATGTGGTAACTGTGATACTTCAGTAACTAATTGTGATATGAGAGGTCCAGGTTGAATTTTCAGTTTTGACCAAAGATGTTCATATTCCTGGCATGTGGTTCTTGATGATGCCTTAACCATGATGATGGGATAGAAAAACAGGAGCAAGGGAGAGGGTGAGGAATCTTTCATGCTGCTGAAATTTTTCCCCAAGTAGTGGTACATACCTCATAGTGGTACAATGAAAAATTAGAGGCCAAACCCAGGAAATTAACATTTTGGAAATGTTTCTAAGCATATGTAATCCTTTCATATCCCTTGGAACAGCATTATGAAAATGAATTCAAACCAGGAACAGCTTATGAAGATTAATTCAAGCTAGGCATGTACGTGAAAAGCTGCTGAGCAATGCTGCTGAAACTGAGTTACATTCTGGTACTCAGGCCTTTGGAGACCCGTACAGTGAGAAACTCATGTTTCTTTCTGGTATGAGTAACTTCAGTGTTAAATGAAACTCCAGTGGAGATTTTAGGATAATTTTGGAACCGGGCTCTGAGTTTTCATGCAAGTATTTCTGTGATTGCTTTTCTTGAACTTCACTCCAGTGAGGTTTTTCCACATATTCTCTTCTAATGCAGTGTGCAGGAAGTATAACTTCCTGAGACTCAAATTTGGAAGACTATTCCAAATAAAATAATTTTAAAAATATTATAGCGGTATCAATGCCAGTAAGGGTAGTGGGATCCACACTATTCTGGATAGTATTGTAGAGTAATTTGCACTATAGTTTTATTCATAATACTGTGAAATCTATGAGACTTCTGTTTTTAGCTTCATTGGGTGGTAAACCCCAGCCTATGACCCTCTGCCTGAGCTATGGTAAAGATATTGGAACCCATAGAATTCCTACAGTTGCAGTTATGTATTGAACGTTTTTGGTTTGTTACTTCTGGGTTATGGCAACTTTATTTGAGACTTTTAAAATCAGACTGTTAAACTAATTAAAAATAATGCAAAGATTTGTCCTACCACATTGATTTTGAACAAGAAAACAAAGCATGCTGATTAGTACTGAATAACTGATAAGAAAGAGTCAATAACACACACATCCCCACACATTTTTAATGCTTCAGACTTATATTGTAGTTTTTCTCTTGGAGATTTCCTGGAGAACGCTTGCTGAGGAAATTAAATTCTCACCTTCTCCTAAGGGCATCTCTCTTTTATCAGTATGGGGAAGAGTTTGGGGACTAATTTATGCCTATATCCTTCACTTGTGAAATATTCTATCACAACTGGACTGGTCAGAACTGATGCCCAGGTTACTTTAGACCAATTAAACAGCAAAACATTAATCTGTCAGATTACACTTTAATTTGTGTCATTTCATTGTGTGGGATTAACACTGATGAATCTCTTATATAGTGTTTCTTTATGGTAAAATTTGATGTTTCTAAGCACATCTTAAAGAAATGCCTGTACGTTCCAGTCTAATTAAAAACAACAGTTCTCCTAAGTAGGAAATATTCCTATTGAAAGACCAAAATATTTTGCTATTTTTTAAGAGTGCTTGTCTGAAACATTGAATTCAGCATATTCTTCTCAGGATAACAGCACAGTTAAGTTGCAGATTCTTATTGTCTTGACTATTTATATTCAAAACGTTCAGAAGCGTGTCACGAATTTGTTGCTCAGGGAGTATATACTTGAAACCTTCGAATTTTCAATGTGATTCATGATATATTGTATATGTCATAGGTCGGTAATACTGTAATATTTCTCTGCTGTTTAGATGCTTCCACTGAGTGATGTGAATTGATGTCTAATTCCAGCTCTTGATAACATTGTTCAGTCATTATTTAGTGCTGTGAGATGTGGAGAACAAGCTGATTTATGCAAAGGAGAGGCCTGTGGGATTAAGTATGTTTTAAAGCAGAGCTTAGGTCTTGTGCTGGACTGCAGCAAGTGAGTGGATGTCATATTGAATGAATGTAATAATTACAAAAAAAGAAACCTTTTTCATGCTAGAAAGTCTTTAATCAAATCTCACTAACTTGGAATTTATTAAGACTCTGGAGGTTAGGGAACTTTTCCAGAAGATTATGAGCTGGTGAGCAGACAAATATTTTATAACATATGTATTGAAAAAACTCTTAGTTTGGATAGCTGCAATAATTATAGCAGGCATTTGGTTCTATACAGTTCAGGAAAGCTGGCCTTTGGAATCGTATTGGTGTATACCAATTGTTTGAATATTCCATCTGTAGTTTGTAAGTTTAATGCTGTTATTAGAAAATAAATTAAATTATTCCTATTGGGAGTGTGACACCATGTGTGACACCTTGGAGTGAATTCATATCCGTGCGGTCGTGTGGATCAGAACAGGAGGTGACCAGAGAATGGCACCAGATCTGAGACAGGGAGAGGGAGTAGCAAGCTTTATGTGAGCCTGCTTGCAGCAGCCAGGTGAACAGAGCACAGCTGCAATGTGCCAGATACATCACCTTCCTTCTTATCACTTCCTTTGGGCTTTCTTATCTTCTAGAGCACCTGTGCTTCAAACACAGGCTCCTGCCAGTCTGTTTGCCTCTTGCTGTACTGATTCAGGGCACCTCCCAACAGTTTGTTTGCTACTCGTTAGGATGAATCACCGTGGTAGTAACTGGGAGCCAGATAAAGACTGGGAGCCTGAAAGGTGAAGCTGACATTGGCTGAAGTTCCCTCGATTTTTCCACAGCAAACTACAGCAAATAAAGGAAGTCTTTAAAGCACCCCTGAAGCCGTTTTCATCTCTGTGACCGTCTGAGAGCCACAGAATCTGTGCCTGTCTGCACACCTGGGGATGCACTCAGTGCTCCTCTCTGAGAGCCTTCAGGAGGGCAGAGGCCTGGAGCGAATGAATTGAGAAAGTCACAGCTTCATTTCTCACTAGTTTAATGAGGTTAGTGATAGACTTTGAAAGAGATCACTCGATTGATTTCTTGGCAAGCAGCCATTACAGAATTCCTCATTAGGATGTCTCTTTCAGTCTCTCCTAAATTATGGTGATCAGACAGCCCAGGTCTGTCCAGGACCGAGAAGAAAAGAAATCAACTTTTATATTTGTTTTGGACAGAGCAAAATGAGCAATTTTGAATATACACTTGATTTATATCTAGGTACTTGTAGTTCTTATTCATATATAGTTTAGGTCCATGATATTTGTTGCTGCATGTACAGTACAGCAAACTTGAAGATTTAAAAAAATTTTTTTTTCCTTTAAAAAGGTGGGGAGAAGATGGAATTTGGTGAAGTTAAAAAGCATGGGATCAAATAAGACCCAAACAAGACCTTACATTAGGTCTTACTCTCTTTCTCCCCATTTTCCATTAAAATAAATATGTATTAGAAGAAATAAAGTATACCTGGGTAGTTTCAGTTATTGCATTCCCCTGAATACTTCATATTTCACCATAGCACTGCAACCTAAGAGTTGAAAATGCTATTTACGGTGTAAGAAGTCATCCAGTAGCCTGTTAAAAACATAAACCTGTGAAAACTGGGATATCTCAGCTACTTGGAAGTTTGCAACATGTGCAAATACGACTCTAGCTCTCCCTGCTTGCCTGTGGGCAATTTGTTGAAGTTGCACATAGTTGATTGTCTAGTTTGTTCAAGTGGGTTGTCTCTCCGTGGGGATGCAAAACTGCTAGCATCAGATTTATAATATGAATGCTCACAAAAATATTGTAAACACATATTTTCCACTGCATTTACCCACCACTTAGGGGGAAGAAGTGGAATCCTGAAGTAAAGTAATTCTAAAAATCCTTTGCAAATAATTTCTAATGTTAATTTAAATTTTATTGGACTGCTGTTCCTGTCCACAGGCTGAATGGGTACCGAAGTGTTTAAAGGTCATGCAAGCAGAATTCAATCATCAGCATATCTCTGTCATACTCTCACCTAAGGATACATTCCTTCCTCATTTGCCCATTGTTGAAAACAGAATGCCAGGCTGAATGCAACTCTGGTTTTCACTGATACTGCCTTCTAACAGTAACTGGCAAATGCCTGTTGGCTAGTTTGCAACTGCAGTCCCACACACTTCATCAATATTCGTTAAAAGAGCAAGATTATTCATGGAAAGTAAACATAGAAAAGAGATAAACTTAATATAAAAACCAAAACACACAGGTGAAATTTCAGTGCCATCACCAACACAATTACCACGGAAACTTTGTTAGGATATTTTATGTTTCCTTTTCAGTTAAAATAGTNTGGAAACTTTGTTACTATATTTAAAAATATTCGTCATTGTTTCCTTTTCAGTTAAAATAGTCCTGTTTTCTAAAGGCACAATTTTTAGGCGATATAAAGCGTTTGGCTGGGAGACCATCTGGGGCTGAGGGAGAAGAACTGAAGGTTATAGTGAACTTTTAGACTACTTTTCCACTAGAAACAATTCCCAATGAAGTAAAGACATTTAAGTGGGGTATGGGTTTTTCATCTGCTTTTTTTTTTTTTTTTAAATTCTCTTGGGGGTTCTCTTTTAGAAGGTACCATTTAACTGATCTGTTTGGTTTCATATAAAGAGTAGCAAAAATATCAAAACAAGAATGTCATCTGTGTATCTCCAGAAAGGACAGAGTAGAAAAATGAAGAGGTATTGTGTATTTAAAGAAAGATGCATGCTGTTTCACTGGTGTATCTTTCTAAACTTGTTACATCTCTAGCTTGGATTCTGCCAAGAGACAGTAGAATTTCTCTTTTGCTCTGTAACCCCTTGGAAGACAGTAGATGTGTGGGTCAGAGATAATTGTTTTCCAGTTTATGATTCATGGCTCATGTCAACTGGTTCTTCAAATGCCCTTGTTTAAATACTTGGTAGAAAAACAAGAGTCCTTATTAGGTAAACATTTTTTATGAAAAGGTGCAACAATTTTGTTATATTTTGGAGCTTTTTGTTGTTCTCATCCTTGAGTCCCCTGCTGTTCTTTTATGCCTACCTGAAATCATGATAAAAAACAGCAGTTACTATTAGTATTTCAGCAGGTAATGTGGCTGCTACCTCGACAGCTAAAAATATACCAATCTCTGAAGAGTTTAAAAGCTGTCCTGAAATGCAATTACTGCTGCAGAGCTCTGTTGTATTTTTATCATCACAGATTCAAGTTGGGGGGAAAATGCTAGCAGGAAAAAGAACTTCCAAGTGTTTCAGAGGAGGAGGGCCCAGCCATCCTGTGGCATTGACCCCATTTTGATTACAGCTGGTCAGCAGACACCAGGAAAGCTGAGAGGGTCCATCAGCTCTGTTCTGTAGCATTGAGGCTGACTGTACTTTATAGCATTTAATTCCCCTTACTGCTAAAAAGAGAAAATTCACTGAATTGAAGTTATGGCTATAGCCTTAGCTGTATGTTCACTTTGTTCAGGACTAGAAAGTTGTTTCAATGGGACTTTATATTAACTGTTTAGGTTTTGGGAATGTGGGGCATTTCAGTAACAACTCAGTTTAGTGTAAACCCAGGTCTTTCTTCCCTCCCACTTGTAAGCTTTGAGAACATAAGCCATGCTTTTATTCTGTTTTATGAGCAAAAAGAGTGTTAATCCATGGCTTATGCCGGCTTATCTCTACCCTAGTACACCTCAGCAGAGAAGGGTAAGTGGTTCCTTGATAATAAACAGATTATTTGACAAGGTTTGTGTGTGTGTGGGGGGGGAATGTTGGTATTTGTTGTTTTTTTCCTTTAATCAACTCTTAAGAAATATACAGCATCAAAGACAAGCTTTTTCTAACTAATCCTTCCCATGATCCATTTGAAATTGAACTGTTTGAAGTGTTCCTGTAGTGGTATTTTATAAAAAATCAGTGGGAGCATGTTTTGAAGCCAGCTTTCTTTTTTCTTATCTGTATTAATCTTTGTACATTCACTGCCTTGTAATATGTGATACGCTAATATGTAGCTAATTCTAAATGAATCTTCATACCTCTTTCTAGTAGCATAAATAAGACAATTCAATTTTGGTTTTGTCGGTCTCTTACCTAATCTCAACCATTTGTTCTACTGTTTTGAAGTACTTATTTTTCTCTGTGACATTCAAGCACAAAAGATAGGTCTTTCCACGCTTCACTGCACAGCTCTTAGGTTTATCTTCATATTTTTGATGGGCAGTTACTATATTTTATTGATCCCTACTTCACAGTTGTCGTTAAGCATATCTGGAACTGGAATACTTTGTCCTCTAAAATAGAAAGTTTAATTTTAGAAGTTATTTTTCCAGTCCATTTACAGAAGTGGAGTTTCTTAATATAAGTATGTTCTTTATCTTTCTAGTGAAAATTAAACCAGTGGATGCTACACTATTGTTTTTCTTCAGTAGAGAAACAGGCTGTGACTAGAGAGTAGTTGAATAGTATTTTTCTGGCTGACTATGATTGCAAGAAAAATTGAGATACCCAGCAAATCTTGCAGGGGTGTTAACTTAAATTTTGGTTCTGATCAAAACATCTAAATGCTGGCATTATTACAAATTTTCCCACTCAGAAGAGCTAATCATGCTATGCTCTGTAGCTGGGCATATACAGTACCAAAGTGTAATTAGAACACTGACTGAGCTGCAGAACTGCAGGAATTTCTGTTTCAAGTGGGGAAGGGATTCCATTTCTTTGGTAATTTTCCTGCAAGCTACAGCATTTAAAGGGTTTTCTTAATTTGCTACTCTGTCACAACTGCTTTGTTTTAGAAATGCTTAGGAACAAACTTTTAAATGACTTGAGTGTAAAATCCATTTCTTACTTTTCTATATATTCACCCCTGCATATTGTTGGGGTTTTTTGTTTGTTCAGAGTATTTGAAAGACATCAAATAAACATTTCTTCCTTCCTGTTCAAAATCTGAGCCTTAATGACTGTAACTGATTTGCAATTGCAATCCATAAACCTAAGCCATTGCCATGGTTTAAGCTGAGGGCTGTGACAATGTGGGTTGTTCCCTCTTCAGAAATCTCCTTCCTTTGCACTGATCTTCTGGAACAAGATAAAATAAAGCAATATATCTTATTTTGTGTCAATCCCCACCATTCCATTCTTGAAATAAATTGCCCTTGTCTACCTTAGGTTCATTTCCTTCTCTTCCTGACTTGTCTTTTCTAATGTTCATTCCCAAGTGTAACTAAAAAAATAAATGAAACAAATGGAAGTAAAGATGGAGTGAGATACTATAACTATGTGATGATTCCTGATGCAGCTTTCATCATGCTCGTAGTAATTATTTATGCCAAATCATGTGGTGCATTGTTAGCTTCATCCTCACTATTAATAAAGTTCTCTTTGTTTTGCAAGTCATTCTGAACAGTTGACAATACTTATTTTTTTGAAATTGAAATTAAGAAAAATCAATTTTCTACTGTGCTTCTCTGCAGATAATTAATTCCTATGAAACAAAGTCACTAGGTACAAGTTGTTTGTTTTTTTTTAATTAAGTTAAAGGCAAAATTAATATTCAACTCTATTAAACTCTCAAATGAACAAACTGCTATAGAACGCCAATTTTTCTAAAACGGAAATAAGTATATGTCTATTTTTATAAGTGCTTAGTAGTCATTTTAATACTAAAAGACGCTCTAATTTAGTAGGGAAACTCACTCTTTCATTGTTAAAACAGCACAATGAATTTGTCATATTAACAAACATTTCCTCACACTGTTCCCAATAGCATGGGTATTTCTACTCTGTGTCACAAAAGAGGTTTAAAGAATCATATTAGGATTGATGCTTCACCTTCCTCTGAAATGACAAAGCCAAACAATTAATTCAAAGCCTAGCAAACTGACTGTCTCTGTGGCTGGTACAGATGCTAAAGAGAATCCCACCAACAATTTTTTTTCATAGCTGCATAGAAATAGTAACAAGGGTTTTGTCCAAGATTTATCTGGATGCCTTTACTGTCAGTTATAGAAATAAATATGCAATAAAACCCTTCTCATTATGAAATACTTTTCCCTATACATGTGCTTTTTGCAAAACATGTCTTCCACGACAAATGGTGTAAATATACGTACTTTGGTGAATGCTGTGGAAGAGTACAGACTATTGTTTTGGATATGGCAAGGTTTGTAAAGAGTTGCATCAGCACTCTTAACTGGCCAAGAGTAGTATTCCAAGGGGAGGGAAGAGTTTATTCCTCACCACCAGTGTTTATAGTTATTTATCTGTCTCGAGGAATGGCAGCTAAAAGTAGAAACATCAGAGGACAGTGATAGAAGGGTCTGCATTTCTAAGCTGCTGGATAATGGTGGTAGTGACGTTACTGGGGAAGTATCCTGCAATTTTCTTTGGGAGTAGAATTTATCTGCTTTTAAAAGTCTGGAGTAAAGGCATGGAAATAGTGGGTGTTTCTGAGGGCAGTGACTGTGACAGAGCACTTAAGAGAGCTCTACCTCCTGTGCACTCTGTCTGACTGGGAGTGCCCAACACGGGAGGTGCTGCGGGGGCAGCTGAGGCTGCAGCTGCCTGGAGACTAAAAGGTTCTTTAATCCAGATAAGTCTGGTCTAAGGCCTCTGACTATGCCTAGCCCTGTACGTGCGCAATATAAAAAACAAATTTTAAGTGCTCTTCATCACAGCCTTCTCATTTGTCTGCCTGTCCTTTAATTTTCTCTGTATCTGCTGTATTCCCCCTGCCCCCACCAAGCTTTATTGCTTACATTGTTCAATCAGTACATCAAACATTAAAGGTACAGCTTGACATAAATAAAATCATTCATTCTGTTTGTGTTGGCTTGGCATCAATAGCCAGCTAAAGAATACTATTCTGAGAACTTTGTTGCCATCAGTTGATGAAGCTGCTGTGTGCAGCAGGGTGTTGATGGGTTAGATTGCTTTATGTGAGGTGGAGGCTTTTTGATTTGGGAGCCAGAAAAAATCAGACCAATTTCAACTCCAGCTAAAACAAGAAAAATCTCTGTTTTGGAGAAATAGAAAAGGACAAGATCAGAAGGAAAAGACAGGAAAACTAAAGAGTTGATGCCCGGATAGTGCAAGCATTTTAAACAAGTGGATATTATGGAAATTGTGCTAGCCCTCACATCATCTGATGAGATGGTTTAGATTTTTCAGACCACAGTGAACAAATTGAAAAATTAAGACGACGAATTAAAATGGGTTGGTTGTTCTTTAATGAAAGAAGTATGCTTAGATCAAAGTAAAAACTCCAAAGGGAAGCTAAAAGGTTAGCCATACATTAATAATTCATTGTTCCTTGAGATTACTTTCATCATAATAATTTTAAAAAGAGCTTTAGTCTGTGTCTTCATGTTCATCACTGAATCCATGTGGAGTCTTTAAGTTGTGATACAGGTTGGCAGATAGGCAAAATATAGCATTTTGGTCAGGTTGGCCCTTCTGCTGCCTGCAGGAGGCAGTTTATGAAAAATTCCAGAGCTTCAGAAAGAGCTCCAGGACTTCCAGAGGACACTGCTAGTCAGAGAAGGTGAAGCTGAGAGGGTTAGCTAAGTAAGACACTGATATTCTGCCTAGAAGTGATCCCTGGAAAGGAGAATTACGTGAAGGGAGCAACAGAAAAACTTAGGAACAGAGAGCAGCCTCAGGACTTACTAGAACTCATCTTTTTTTCTAATTTATTTGTGGTATCATACTGGTGGTATGATACATACAACAAAATAAATTAACAGTGTTTGTATGATAACAAGGTGTCTAGATTTTGGAAGTCCAACTGTACCTTGCTTTCTTGGATTACTGGGGAAAGTTGCATATTTATACATGACAGTGGCTCTATGTGTGTGTGTGTGTGTACGCAGTGCATGATATAATGTATAGACCTTTAATATGTAAATATCAGATATCACTTTAAAATATATCCATAACAAAAAAATGGTGCATTTTTCTCGCTATAATTAGTGGTTATTGTATATTAAGTGTTGTATTCTTACTTTCACCAATTTAGTGCATAAACCAACAATTTTCCCACATGCAGATGGCTTTCTGAATTCCACACCATGAGTTATCATTTACTGTTTCTGAACTGTCAAAGCATGAAGTGAACACGAATTTAGTTTGAAGAAGTTTGACCAACTGAAAAAGAATACACAGAAGAAATCTGTGAAATCAGAATATGTATGTGTACTTGCATGCCCGAATGTCAGTTTTGGTTCAATAAAGAATTGTCCATGCGTTAGGCAGCTGGCCATAGCAGTCCCTGCAGTTTAAAAGATTTAGTGAATCTTTTTCCCATCATTAAACTTACTGTGAACACACAAGCAAGACTGAAGTTGGGGGGTTTTGTGAATTTGTTGTTTTAATTTGGTTTGGTTTGTTTGTTGGGTTATTTTTTTTTCACAAGTTAGTATGGGTTTTTCAACAGTTGTTACATTGGAAGTCGCATGACCATTTCCAACTCTAAAATTGAAACGGCAATAGCAAAGAGCCAGGCAGACAAGATTTACAAATATCTAGCCAGGGGAAAAACTTTCACCACCAGCTTTGGGAGACTTCAACACAAGTCTTTGGTTCTTTACAAACACAGTTTTAATTTTGGCCAGGATTATTTGTGTGCTTGCATTCTGTGTTCCAGTAAGAATGGCTTTCATCGGTTTTGGATGTTGTTAAGTGTTTCCTCGGGGTTTGTTTGAATGATCATATTTTAAGATTTTATTTTTTCAGGCAAGGTAATTGATAAGACTGCTGTGTTTTCAGCAGGTATGTTGTAATACAAATACACTCACTGCAAACACGGAAAGCTGCAGGCTTGGAAGTAAAATTCTAAGAGAGAATAAAAATGCAAAAGGCAGAAATACTTAACCTTGAAGTATTATTAAATGATGTGCCATTCATATTTGTGGAGTACTAGCTGAGGAATCCTGACAATGATTTGTGAACTTTCACATAATTATCATTGCTGTGTATTCTTTTTTCTCTCTATTCAAAGCAGCTCTATTATTTCTTTCATCCCACCTAGGATTCCTCTTCTGAGCATGGCTTGGTGAATCATTGTATATTGTGTTTCAATAAGAAAGATGGCATGCTAAAGAAGAAAGAAAAATAATTCAAAAAAAGACACCCAAAGGATTTGAAAACCAAATTCTTTTAATCAAAATTGTTTCCACTTTTGTAATAAGAAGGAACAAGAGTACCTTGGAAAGAAATGCTCTGCTTATATTTGTGTTTGAAGACCATAATAATCAATATTAATTTTGGACCATACATTTGATGATCAGAAACGATCAACAAGATGACCGACTTCTTAATTGTCTGGCTTTAGAATAAGGTATTGCAGATCCCAAGGCTTGAATTAGTGTCTTTTCTCCCCTTTCACTAGGGTAAATATTTTTGTGTTGGTTTTATGTGGATATTTTGCTTTGAATTATGAGATAATTTAATATTAAGAGTAGGTCAAAGAAAAGTCCATAAGCAACTTTATTTGCTAGTAGAGATCCAGCCTTCATGTTTTCCCCTTCTTATCCGGTGGCACAACACAAGGCCTCAGTTGCCCTTCCTGGTTATTTAACATTCTTTTATACAACTATCCCAGGCCTCCCAACAGGGATAACTTACTTGGAACCACTCAATTCTTATCACCTTGGCAGTGTGCAGCATTTCAATACGCAGGCCCCGCCTTCAGCAGCTCTGCTTGTCAAACAGCAGGCGTGCAGCACAGGCACTCCCTGCTGCTCCAGAGAGCTCCTGCTTGGCAGGGATCTGTGCAAGCACCCCCATCTCTGCCTCACCCATCACTGCTGTGACACAGAACTGAGACGGGCAGGTTTTCTTCTCCCTCACTTTTATGCTATGGTCAGTTTCTAGGTGTTTTTAATCTTTTTCTTAGCTCCTGTAAATTTATTTTGTCCTAAATATACTAAAATAGGTAATACATAATCTATTCGAGTCAATGTACTAAATCCTAGAAGGAAATCTTTCAAGGACTCTATAAACAATTCAGAGGCTGGTGTTTTTTTGGTTTGTTTTTNTTTTTTTAAATATGTGTCTACCTTTCCGTTTAATACGTGGCCCGTTTTAATACTTTCCTGTTACTCTGTGTTTGAGGGCTCTAACATGTATTCCTTTTTCAGCTTTGGCTGAAATTCTGCCAAAGGGTTGCAATCTTTTGCAGTGAATACTGTGCAGAGTCATAACAGAAATGTTTCAATGTGCTTGAATATGCAATATATACAAAATGCTGGTGGGATTTGTAAATTATTGCCATAGAACGACTGTGAGATGCAGGACAAGTGGTGGAAAAAGAAAGGCTAAAATCAGGATAATTGGAAGAAAAGGGTGCTGTGTATATCTTAATACTACTTTCTACCACATCCACTGTATTTATAAGCTCTCCAAATGCCTTTCAGATCCCATGAGGGAGTGTTTGTGCATTGTGTGTGCAAGTATCTACCTTGCCACTACTGCCCTTTACTGCTGGCATCCCTGTGAGGCAGATAAAATGTGTTTAACTGAAGTAGTGATCCTCTGCCATTGCAGCCCAGGTATGCCAGGTGCTATGGGCCAGATGGCATTGCCCTTATGAGGGGAGTCTTCCAAATACCCAGCTCTGAAAGATGGGGGAAACATCAGTGACAGTGTTAGAATGATACGGTGCCCCTGAGCAAGTACTCCCAATACTTTTTGTTTAAGCATGTCTTGGTTTGAATCTTACCAGAGAATTTGTAAAAGCCAATTGATTTTCCTCATATGTCTTACAGAAGTGAAACCTCCTGTATGGTAGAAATAAGAGGCCATACAGCTTCAAGCATATAGCTAGCCTTACTGCCTTCAGAACATTAAAATTACACACAGGTTCAATTACCTCAATGATTTAAGACTTTTGATTGTTTAACCACCAGGGGAACATTTCCAACACTTAGGTATCTTTGCTAGGCTGTGTGGAGTGATAGCACAGATGAACACAAGATAGTATGGTTCACAAAAAGGACTAATAGATCATTAGACTCTTTACAAAGCAATAATTGCTTTAAGTGGTAAGCCCAAAAGCTTAATTGTCCGTGGATGTTCTGATCAATATTGCCAAAACCAACTGTTTCTTCAAGTAGCTTGAGTATAATGCCACAGCTGAGGTTGTTAGTGCAAAATTGAAACAAATATTATTCCACATAAAAAAAGAGAAACATGGAAAAGTAGAGAATTCTTGAAAATAATTTTTTTCCTTAAATTTAGGGAAAAATACAGTTAATTTCCATTGCAACCAAATTCTTATAAGCTTTAAAAAATTGGTAAGCAACAGTAAAGATGCTAGACTGAGTGGATAGATGTTTAATGAATTTTTTAAGGGAAGGGGAAGAGTGAGTTGAAGAGATGTGGTTTGTATCCAAAGAAACTTTACTACTGTGTTCTGGGAGATTTGCTGTCATGTCTTTTTATTTCATGTCATTGAGTAGCTTTGCTGCAGAGGTGAACTCTTCATCTGAGCAGTCTCTTTGCTGCTTGCTGAGCTGTTGCTGAGCTTTCAACATCTGACATTCTCAGCATGGAGCCCTGGTAGAACAAGACCATAGCTGTGTAAATTCCTCTGGTATTTGTTAGTGTGACCTGTTTATCCATCACTGTCTTCCTGCCATTTCGTTTGGAAGTGACAGTCCCTTGTTGTTCTTAAGTTCCAGTTTAATTATTTTATAATGTTAGTGCTAAATGCATGCCCAGTCAACCCTAAAAGCATAACATAATGCTAACCATTAAAAATTAAACTGCTTTTCTGTTTTGGCTTTTCTAATTCCTGCAGACACTAAAAGTTTCAAACTACATTAATTATGCTTACGCTAATTGCAGTAGAGTTGCACGTTTTTCTGATGTTGCTTGAGTTCTCTCAATATCGAAGCTCCCTCACTAAAGCTTTCCCAGATAATTTAAATGATGTTGGATTAGCGTATCAGTGTCTCTTCTGTTTTCCTTTTTCTTCATTAGGATTTGTCAGAAATAATTTGGTTATGCAAGAGAGTGATTTTGGTCATTATTAATTGATCCCAAAACGTTTTCCATCAGTTTAAATTGAGAGTGTTTTTGCAATGTGAATAAGGTGATATTATCTTAATGAATTCACCTTTCATTTTTATTCTTGTGGAGTTCACTGTACACCTTTAGAGACATCTCTAGCACCATTGTTAGTACAGTGAACTAGATTGCAGTGAGAAGAGGTCAATTCAACATCTGTCTTTCCTATTTTGCCTACATAGTAATGCACACCATTCTGCTACTTAAGAAATCTCTGGAGTATGATATAAACTGAGATTTAATGACTTGGAACCTGCTGTTTCAACTGATACTCTGACAAGCTCCTAGGCTGCTGTAGCTTATGCAGGACTGGTTGCTTTTAATTTTAGACTACATGATATCACCAAAACATTTTTAATCACAAACTTCAAGGTAAAACTAGTGGATACAGCAATTTCTTGAATTAGAGTTCAGAGTTTAACCTGTCCCACTAAAGTGTGCCTTAGTGTTTTATTAATTTCTGCTTTCAGCTTCTCTTAGGCTTCACTGGTTTTCTGGGAGGCATTTCTCTTCCTATGACTCTTATTAATGCTTTATGATAACAAATGTGTGACATGCATCAGGAAAAGCGATTGATTTTGTAACTGAAGTCATTAAGCATGTCCTAAGCTCCAATGAGCTACAAGGAGCAGACAGTGAGGAGTTGCCATGAATGTCAGTACATCAGAGCTGGATCTTGGTTGCCTAAGTCTAATCACAGATATGTCCATGTGAACTGTAGAAAATTATTATTTTACTGAGGTCTGGGTGTTGTGGCTTTTTCTCTCAGTGCAGGGTGTCCTTGAGTAAGGCTGTGCTTCATTGTTGGTGCAGTTCAGCTAAATTCTGCAATAGCAGAGGGTAAACTACTTTTAGTTTATGTGATTAAAAAAAAAATCAGTTTCACTTTTCAGCAAAAGCAGGGCATAGGCTATATGTAGGATTCTTAAACATTCTGAGCTTACTTCATTCCATCCAGTCTGGTACATATTTAAATCAGGGAAAAGTTCTGCTTAAACAGATTTTGCAGTTTTTTTAGAAGAGATGGTTCTGGGTTTGGGGCTACAGTCATTGAATGTTAAAGTAACAGTTAAAATGAATACATTAAATAAACATGGTTAAAGCATTGTGTCTGGCTTTATACATTCAACTAACTAGTATGTCAATTAAAAATTGATTGATTTGTTTTTTTAATTGCAGGGCTCTTAGCATATTTGTCTTTTCCTAGTAATTTACTAGTCAGGTACGTTCTCTTCGAATAGTGTTCATTCAGTAAACTTCAGTACAAGTGAAATACAGTTTAGAAATACAAAGCCATGTTCCCCCTCAGAGCAGTTTTCTGTGCAAACTAAATGTTGGCTTCTATTCTGGAAAGCCTGTGACTGCCAAAACCATTCATGGAATTGGATTTCTCACCTGACCAAACTAAGACTGCCTGGAAAGTGGGGCAGCATCTGTAGGTACCTTGCACAGCCTGTCTTTGGAAACTTGAGTTAAAATTATTCCCTCCATGCCTGATGTTCTTTGGCAAAACCAGGAGGCCCGAAATTACATTATATGAGTTATAATATGTTTTCTTTTTAAATTATAAAACTCAAGGCCAGATTAATTCTGCTCTCCTTGTCCTTGTTTTTTGTGGGAATTTTTTGGTCATTCATACTCTAAGAAAGACCAAACATTCTGATTTACAATAGTGTGGGTTGCACTTCTATAATTAAAGTAAAAAAGTAACCTTGTTTTGTAGGCTCAGGGTATATGGGATTATAATACAATCATTTCTGTTTGTGTGTCTGATCAAATCTTTCTTTTAATCTACTTCTTGAACCTAGTAAGAAGGTGATATGAGATTTTTAATATTATTTATTATAACAAATAGTTGAAAATTGAAATACAATTTGAGTTTTGTTGCCACTTGTGAGCTGTTCAGGAACCTGTAACAAGAGTTTTAACACTTATTGATGGCTCTGGTCTAGCTAACCTCACACGGAATACTGGTATTATTAGAATGAATAATGGCAGTAGCAGAAAATATTTTACTCTTTAACTGTAGTATATTGGAACTTACTGCAAGTGCCCAAATGTACAGTACCACAGTTTTATTTTTTCTTAAATTTTATGAAAGATCCAGTAATACTGATGATTCTTCCAATATGCTTGGAGTCTTAGGAAAATTACTTCTTTGTCCTTATGTTCTACAATGTTGCATTAAAAAAACCCCTCCAACGTTCAAGAATCTTTCAAAGGCTTGAAAAAAAAATGCATTTCAATAAGAAGTGATGTGTTACATTGATGGTGTGAACGAGTGATGTCAGAAAAGTATCCTCCCATAAGTCACTGTTAAATATCCTGTGTAGGTTGTATTCTCTCTCTTAACCTGTAAGCTCAAGATAAGTACTATCTGTTTCAGTAAATATGCCCTTTTTTATTGTATTTTACTTTCCAGATAGGTTTCAGCAAGGTTGATGTTGAGGAAATACTTCTACCAGGTATTAAGGCAGGTTAAGCCTTTATTTTGGGTTCAAAAAAAAAGGAGATTTTGTTGCCATTCTGGTCAATCTAATCTTTAAATTACCCTGAATCCAGAGAATCTATTGATTTTTTCCGTTATTCACACTTGAGCGGTTCAGCACTTATTGCAGTGAATTTTGAAATGCAATCCCAAAGGACTAAACATTTGCAAGTTTTGCCTCTAATCTTGACTGTAACCATAAAAGATGCAAGACAGTGCAAAACCTGGGCATTGCAAAATAATAAACAATTTTTGTTTCTCATGGGCTAAGACTGTCATTGTATCCTAGCAGCCCTTGGATGACCTTTCCCAAAATGCCAGCCATTTTTTGTTTTGGGAAGAAGTTAACAGCCATGGGAAGCCTCCAGACACCGTGATTTTCCAGCCCAACTGAGCCCCTCTCTGCGAACAGCTGTCACTGCTTCCCCGTGCAGGGGTTTACAGTACTGCACCACCTCCACCACCAAATCCTGTCCCAAGACTTCCTGACCATACTCACACCTGGAATTGCTCTTGTGGTCTCACTTTCTGGAGCTGTTCTCTGATAACCCAGCTTCTAAATAACAAGCTCTGTGGGAGACTTATTCCATTTTGCTCTTTCTGGTAATCTAAACAATAAAATTACCTTCCAAATTAGAAAGTTATAGAATCATCCTAGAAATCTCCTTGGGCTACATATTACCCCAAACATGCTGATGAATTTTAAAATGTACTTTGGTGTTTTTCCAGTTTTTGGTTTTTCACTGACCTGGAAATTCTATGTGTATGTTCCTATTGCTTGTAGTTTTTCTTTGACACGAAAAACATTGACATTTTCAGACTGTTTATCATGAAAATGCAGTGTGAATATTGTCCTTGATGTCCTTTCTGTCTGATCCAAGCTTGTTTCTTCTGCAGATTATCTAATTTTCTTGCAGCTCTGAAACATACACTAAACCTGCTCATTCAGTGAAAAAGCCAGAGAATTGCATTTCCTTGTCAGGTTGTATTGCTTCAATCCGTGCAGCACATATAAACCAATTTCCCTGCATTCTTTTAACCCTTGCCAAGTCAAGTTCGTCATGATTTCTTGGATGCAGCTCATCTTCAGGAATTATTTCACTTC
This sequence comes from Pachycephala philippinensis, assembly GCA_013397055.1. Taxonomy (NCBI): domain Eukaryota; kingdom Metazoa; phylum Chordata; class Aves; order Passeriformes; genus Pachycephala; species Pachycephala philippinensis. The sequence continues at coordinate 384,294 of VWZT01009969.1, forward strand.
CTTTTCCATTGGCAAGGGAGAAGACTTTTGCAAACACCACAGACTTTGTGGACAAGTGATGGTGTTGAATTTCTGCAGTGTCAGCAAGTGTTTTCTTCAGTCTTTGTGGGATCTGTGAGATTGTGCACTAGGTTTATATTTGCCATGCCTGTATTAATTTCCATTGTATTACAGAAAACTCCATCGTTTTCCTCACAGACAGTGTGACGGTGGTGTAGGACTGGGTAGCCCATTGGTATTTGAGGAAAGGTTTTTCAGAGAGGAAGGATTAGAGATTTTTGCACTTTATAATCTGAGCTACTTATGGATGGGCTGGAGTTGTAGCATCACTTTTTATGGCTTTCATAGAATCATGGAATCATTTAGATTGGAAAAGTCCCTCAAGATCATGGATTCCAACCATTAACTTAATGCTACCACGTCCACCAAGACTTTGCAACACTTTTGCAATATCTCTCCATTAGAACCGTGATTTGATCTTTACAGATGGCTCAGAGTATTTGGCTTATGCACACTGGGAATGTGGGAGACCACACTTGAATAGCTGAGTTCATATTAAGCAGAAGTAGTTTTTCACTGGTTTGAGATAAATATTTTAATTTTGTATACAAGCCACACTCTCTGGTGGAGACCTAAAATGTCAAATTTATGGCTCAGATGAATTATTTAATCTGTACTGCTAGCATCCGAAAAGTTACAGTTTCAAGGGAAATAGGGAAAGTCTAAATAAGCGAGTAAACAAAATACTCAAAATACCTTTTTAAAAGAAGAAATTATCACCCCGTATTGTTTTCCTTTCATTTTCCTACTCCCTACAGGGCTTTTCTGACTGCCACAAGTCAAGTTACTTCTGTTTTCTCTGTATGTTAAAAGACAGAAAGGCTTTTGTTCTGCAAACAAGAATTACGTGTTTTGCTTTTGTTTGTTTGGTTGCTTTTTTCACCTTCTGGTGCAAAAAGCTCTTTTTCCTTAATTCAGCAAGTAGAGGGCTGAGTGTCTCAAAGACTCCAGGGTTTGTAAATTAATGGGTGCATCTTCGCAAGAAATCCTTATGCATACAGGGCTGTATTTAACATGATCCTGTCATTTAAATCAAGATTACACAAGGAAATTGAGAGAATTATTTAAGTATCTGTTAAACTTTTTCTAAGTCCTTTGCTCTTTGTGGTATTTTATGATGTTCTGATAAATATCAAATTAGGAAAACATTCACTCAACAGAGAAGAAAGTGATTCTCATGACTGAACAGATTAACAAAAATGTCATAAGATTGTTGATACATACAGCAAACAATCATCAATGACATTCTCTTTTTCAGGGACTAATTCTGATCAGCCATCGTTTGCAACTACTGGGCCCCCACCATATTGGTTATTTTATTCATGTGCTAAGAATAACCAGGAGTGCTCAGAGTGGGACTGAAATACCAGTTTGCTCTGCAAAAATAATAGAACTGAGGATTGAAAATTAAAAATGGGATAATTGGAAAATTTCAGTAGGACTAAAGAAAATGTTTTAACTTAAGCATGTGTTATTAAAATATTCCTCTGATTGTGGTCAGATTTAATCTAGGGATTATGTGTGTTGAAAATCCAGGGCCTGGAAATCATATAATTATTTCAGCTACAACTCTTGGCCAAAATAGCTTTCAGTTACATGATATTATTGACTATACATTCTGGAATATTGAAATGAACACAGACAAAGGAACAGGGAAAAGCAGCTATATTGCCTTCTTATCTGAAATATACACATTACTGTGTAATTAAATTAATCATTATAAACCCTGTAGAGTTTACTTAACAATCAACATTTTTAGTATCCCACTCCTTTGATACCCATTAAGTTCTTTTTTTGAGATCAAGTGGCTAATGATGATTAATGACAATCACACTGCCAATTTTTATATGCCTAGCTGAATCTGAAGTGTTGGTTCCCTCGAAATCAGAGGGCAATGCTGAATATGCAAAGTAAAAATTCAAGTTCAGTTGTCCTACTAGAGAGAATAATGATTTCTTTAATGGCATATAAATATATCCCCTGTATTACTCTTTACTCAATTCCTTTTCATTTTTGGGTTCCAGCCACAGATTTTCTAAGGGGCTTTATTTCAGCCCAGATAACTATCTGGAATGTCTTATAATGCTATGGTTTCTTTTGAGGAAGATAATAAATAACTTTATTTTTTAAAATACATTTGTTGCAAGCATTACTTATATCTTCTTGGAAAAGATAATTTTCTTTTTGCTTGTACAATCCAGGACAAACTATACTGGAGGCTGTTTCTACTACTAAGAGCATATTTACTTACATTTTGATTGAGAACATTCTAATTAAATGCTCTTTTCTTTGTTACACTATTTTAACTGTTATTAAATGTTATTAAATGTTATTAAAATTTATACAAAGTCACATGTCTCTTTGAATTGTGGAAATCCCTTGATTTCACCATCAAGATGTCACATATCCTATTCATGCCACTGTCATGGTAAAAATATTCTGGAGTTTTTAAGCTGCTTATTTAATATACATTAATCATCCCAGCTAACGAGCACCATTTCTTTCACACAAAAGATTCATTAAAACTTAAAAATTAATTGTCCGTGACCCAGAATGATACTGTGTCTCTGCTGGCATGATGAACACTATGGTTTTCAAACCACATCTTCTTTTTTAGCCTTTGTAACATCAACTGCTATTGATTAAAACAGGCTGGTGCTGCCAACTATCATACAGCGAGTGCAACAGCAGAGGATTATCAGGAAAATCATTAGGCCCAGCAATCAAACACAGAAGCGTACAAATTTACACCACTGGCTCTTAAAACACAGTTAATTTGTTCATGTTTTCCTAAGAGCAATTAACAGCAGGCAGGAGTTTTAATGAAATAAGCTGGTGATTCCCACAGGGACTATTTGTAATGAGCATTACTGAGCAGCAACAGCTTCGAAGTGTTTACATTAAGCCATGATTAATAACAAAGCTTTTAAGCTACACGTTAGGTAAAATGAAGACCCAAATCGAGCGATATTTCTGCTTAAGTAATCATATCTATTGGCATATTCCCTGCCTAAGTATATTTTTGGAGAGGAGAGAGGTGGAATTTACCTCTCTTAAATTTTTTTCATGCAGAATGAACAGAATTCAAGTCACCTCTTGCACAAATGTAATTTTTAACAGTGTAATAGTTTATTAAAGTGGGATTGTATTGAAAAATTTAGAAATTTCCATTAGTGTCTGCTTATGAGTTACTTGGAGCTGTTAAAGGAATTAATTAACTTCATGTTACGGTTAAACAGGATGTTAAACATGCCAGTGGAAATCAATTTTGGGAGTTTGTTACAAAAAACTGCCAAAAATTTAATAACCAGATTCTTAATTTCTGCATGACTGAGTATCAAATCAAACATGCTTTTTTTAAAAAAAGCCCCCAAAAACCTGAAACCAAAAAACAAATTTAACTGATGATCATAGTTTTATGAAATACAAAATATCAGGTTTTAGTTTTGCTGTGTGTTACAGTTTATTCCAGGTGTCTTTGAGGTAAACAAAACCCTTGAGATGACAGCCTGGGATTTTTTCACTGTTTAGATTTAAAAGAGTAATATGTGATCTAAATCGTTATTTTATACAAGCAGAAACAACTGCATTGGCAGCTGTTCTAAAAGTGGGATTAAAAAGTCCCCAGGAGTTCTTTAGGTGAAAAAATTATCCAAAACATGAAAAACATTTTTGAGAAACTTATGCTAGAAAGTGAGATTTTTAGAAGCACCTAAGTGCAAAAGTGGTGGATTTAGAAGCAAATCCGCCACTTGAAATCAAGGAAATTCATGCTTCTAAGGAATGTAAGTACTTACAGAAATCTATGGCATGATGAAATAAATCCCTGGATTTTTCAAAATGTCATATCATTGTTCTACAAGACTCTTGGATGTTCTATGAATTGTAGTGTGATATAATTTCATACTTACTGGTATCATTGAACTCAAACTGGTATTTGACTTGGCTTGCTCTAAAATGCTGTTGCAATTAAAATTCTGTGTTGTGTTTCAGTAACCTCGGTGAATGTCAGCCTTGTGACTGAGGGCCCTTGATGCTTTAGCACAGTCCTTGCCTTGCTGCTCACAGCACGGGGCCTTTAATCTGATTCACTGTGGCAAGTTTGGAAATCAGAAACAGTTGTGCTTATAGCTCCTGACTGAGTAAACTAAATCTGCTGTTTTGATTGCACTTGTCTTACTGCAGCCCTTTAAAAGTGTGACATATTAAGTAAAAAATGTACTGCCTTCATTATGAACGCCCCCTCCCAAATCAACATAATCAAAGAGTAATCAACATTTACATGCGGTGTCTTTCCAAATTAATTCTCTTATTTTGGATTCACAGTTTTTTCTTTATGGAATGCTTAAGCATCACATTTACGTGAGGAAAATCAGTTTAATGTAATTTGGAGTTGTTTCTGTTGAATTCATTAGGCATTCACTTGTGTTTAGGACGGGAGTTCTACTGGGGGCTGTTATTCCATGAGGAGACCAAGTAAGGCAGTGCAGATGGGAAGTGGAAGTGAAGGAGCATCTCTGCTCTGTGCTGAGTTACACACACCAGGGAAAGAATTTGACCAGGATGCAAAACTCCATTGTATTCATGTAGACACACTAATGTGTGTACTAATGCATAAATAGTCCAGGGGATCAATTGCCAGTGTTTTCTATTGAGATGAAATTAAAATTTACTACCATGGTACTTTTTTTTTTACTGAAGTTGCCAATTACTGTGTTTTCTATGCTACTTCAGACACTTAGGAAAAAAAGGCTAACCTTATAAAATGTCATGAGATCATTCATATTTTTAAAACTTTATTGATCCTAATACTGGGCCTAAGATTTGATGACTTGATCTTTTCATAGAAAGAAAAACATAATATTTGTTTTGGTGGACAAGGCCTTAATTTAAGGTTTTCTTGGGGGAAGATGCATGGTTCCCTCTACTAGGACAGGTTAGGTGAAGAAGAGGCCTGAAGTCGTTAGAAGATTTAGTCTATTAATTAATGCTTCAGATTTAAAAAGGTTTCAAATATCTTTTGAAATTACTCATATGGAGGTCTGCTTCATTAAAGATCCTGCATTTTCTTCTGATGATGATAATTACACACAGTAGTCAAGTCCCTTCTCAAGCCTTTGGTAAGATAAATATACCAGTTTCTTTGTAAGGAACTTTAAAAACAATATTCTTGTTGAGGCTACCTTCTTCTTTCTAATCTTCTCTCTTTTCTAGTAATTGTTTTGCTAAAGCAATTATAAGGGACATTTTGCTCCTTCCAAATAAATCCAACTGAATAATTGCTGTTCTCTAGCCTTGAGTTAATCATTAATTCCAAAACTATTACAATGCTGCTATAAAACCAGCATTACACATTTGTATTGTACAAGTCAATTATTGATGTAAACATTTGTACCTACAGGATAAGATTATAAGTTGGGAAAATATAGAGTGATTTTGTGAATAGAATAAAATATCCTAAATATGAAGGGAAACGGAATTTTTTTTTTAATACAAGGAATCCAGAAATGCATTCCATTTCAGTTTATGCCCTGGTGAATATAGCACCAAAGAATTCACACTGCTTCTTTCTGGGTCTAATCCATAGGTTAGCTCTGTAAGGAAATAATGAAAAATTGGTTTCCCATAAGTACAGCAGTGACTTTAGTAGAAGACCAAGTACTGTTAGATAAACACATATCTGATGTGATGGACTCAAGGGCTCTTTAAGTCAGCTCTTGGCCACAGAACTCCAAACAGTATTACAGGACTCCATCTACATTCCCAAAGTGTTGGCATGCCACAGTCAGCAGTACTTTCCTTCCAGCATCTTGCATGGATAGCACCATGCCAGCGAGTTTCAGAAAGCACAATCTCTGGCAGCATAAGGACTATTCCAGCTGCAGTGGGTTTAGATACTTCGTTGCCATAAAACTAAAACAAACAAAATTTCCACAACACTTCCATGTAGTTTGTTCTACATTAGAAAGAAAGGGCAGTTCTGGAGAGCTTGGGTTAAACTGTGGACATTAACAATTCTAAATCTGGTAAATCTTTTAAAACAGCCATTATAATCAACCAACACCAACGTAATTAAGTATAAAGACTCTGCAAATCATACATTAATTCTTCTTTTTAATTTTCAGCATCTCTTCATCAAAAAAACCCCAACTACCTCAGCACAGTGTTGATATATTATAAACTTGCTATTTATAAAATTTTGGAGAAGTACTTGCCTCTGATTACCCCATTTTCATTATATACATATTCAGATGTATAATTATAGCAATTCAAAAGCAGTGTGTATAGTGCAGTATTAAACACAAGACAGGTTTCAATTAGAAATACAGGCATTTTGGGGTTTCTATTTTTTATTTCTATTGCCTATTTTTAGGTATTTATACTTTATATTGAGGTATTTATTTCTAGATATCTTTGTACTGAATTGATATTGTATATTCAGTATTATTTCCCCCCAATTCTGTATATACACCAATCTTCTATGTCTGACTAGAGGAAATCCATATTTCCTATTGCCACCTTACATTGCTTTTTTCATGTTGCTCTGTCTATTCATAAAGATTTATCTTTTTTTCTTCTTTTTCTTTTATGAAAAGATAGTCTTCTCTAATATTTATTATCATATGGAGCAATCTTTATTCTCTGTAAGCTGTTGTTAAGGTAGCTTTGATTTAGGTATTGATACTGTGACTAGTAATGTTCTGCAGTGTATTTGTCTTCTTCCTAATAATTCACAAATACCTTAAATATCCTTAAATATCCCAGCGAATCGTGGTTAAATACACAGGTTAAACTACAAAAGATTTCAACAGCACATACTGGCATTTTTGTTAGTTTGGTTTGTTTTCACCCAAGTGGAAATGAAGAACTGCAGTTGTGCTGGATAGACTCAAAAATAACAGCAGAACAAAACTCTCCTAATGGAATGTATCAGCTTTTGAAATGCTGAGTTCCAGCCTCCTTATTGCCTCAATAAACATCATCGTGTGCAGGGAGCTTTTCCTGCTCAGCTCGTGTGAGTAGACTCAGGCTTTGTTGCCAGTCTCTCAGGAGAGGACGGGCACTCAGGTTGCTGACAGAGGAACCCTGCAGATAGCTCGGGGGGCTTCTGCATCGCTTCAGCTGCAGCTACCATCCGCTTTTTAAAGTTCTCCTTGAAGATGGGCTGGAGCAGTCTGAAAGGCAAACAATTCTGGTAACTTCTGTGGGAGGGGAGAGGTGGGGGGAGACCCAAACAACAGCCCACCCCCCTGAAACTCCCAGCAGCTGATGACTTGTCTAGAGGACAAAAGAAGAAGTTTTACAGTCAAGTTCTAGGTGTACAGTGAAATAATTACCTGCAGGTCAGTGAAAAAGACTGTGAGGTGATTTTGTGCATTGTTAATTGTGTGTGTCTTCAGGGATAGTACTGCCACAGCAGAATGAAGAGCACAGCCTCAGCTATTCTTTCTGATGAGAAATTTAGATAACAAAAGAGAAAAGTGAAGGGATTTGGAAAAATATCTGTAAATATCTGTGGTCAGCATTATGGGCAGATGACAGGGCCTGAGTTGGTGAGTGGGACTCCTACATGCACAAAAGGTAGTTTGCTGGTCATCTCGTAGAAAATTTGAAATTCTTTTGAAATGGCTGCTTAAAATGCCAATTTAACTTTCTCTGTTTACTTTTTTTTTTTTAAGTTTTGTATTTTGTATAATCCTGTCAAAGCCATTTAAAATTCTAGTTTTATGATATTACCTCAATTTCATCAAAATATGTGTTAATGAATAACACAACAATGTCCTGGTATGGATAATTCATGTTCTCTGGCAGTCTTCACTGTATAATAACACCTCAGATTATCCATAGTCCCAGATTATCAATCAAAAATTATTTCTAGCCAAACAAATGAGCTTTATCTTCTAAGTTACTAAATTACTAGAGTACCCTTATGCATGACTAGCCTTGAGTTTTGATTACTAACTTCAGTGTTAGAATCATGTCAAGTTAACCTCAATTTAAATAGGAAATCCCTAAACCTAGGTCCTAATGTAGTTTTAGTTTAGCTGCTGCTGATACAGTTGCACACCTGAGATTATGCAGCTTAATACTTGCTCCTTCTTACAGTCAGTTCTCCTGTAGGAAATCCATGTTGTGATCTGAAAACCAGATACAACTCCATACATTCCTGTTCTTTTCATGCCAGAATGATTCACAAATGTACACCATCCGTAAAAAGGAAAGGTTTCTTTTTTTTCTCTTTGAAATCCAGTTCCCTTACAATCTGCTTGAAAATCAGCACTTCTCTTCCTTCTCTTGCTGGGCAGTCTCCTGTCCCACCCACCCCAAGTGGGACTATCATTTGTTAGCTGCCTGCAGTTTTGATGACACAGGGGTGGTAGCTCTCCTCTGCCTTCCCTCGAGCCATGCCAAAGATCTTCCCTGGCTACACAGAATGAGGATGAGCAGAACGTGCTGGAGCCACAGAGAATTTGGATAGGGAAATTTGGAGGAAAGAGATTGGAAAGGAAAGCCCAGGTAAGGAAGTGGGTAAGGAAGATTGAAACTGGATGGAAACACAAAGAGCAGCAACAGAAAAGCAATGCTACAAAGCAGTTTTTAATGATGAAATGGAAATGGGCCTATGCCTACCATAATAGTTTATTTTCCTGAACCTAGAATAGAACCGAAGATTGTCATATTTTTCCATATCTGTTGTTGTTAGCAAATTTCTGGGAAGCCCAGTGATTGTCCTATGGAACTCTGGTTTTCATCTATGTTAGTGAAAGTGTGAGATATCGTGGCTGTAAAAAACTGCAGGAGAAAACCGTGAGGGACTCAAAGATTTCAGCACTACTTATTGTCTGGGTATATATTGTGCTGTCATCCCAGGCATTTTATAATCCTATAAACACTTCAGTTCCCAGGAAAGTGCTATTCTCCTATAAAACAATATGTCAGTTTCTCATAAAGTGCCTGAACTTGTTATTCTATGTAGTATGTTTTTTGTCACAGTGTTACCAAGTTTCCCTTTTGAGAGGAGGAAAACAAAATAAAACTTATTCAGGGAGATGGGAGCCATCTGTGCCTGTTCCAAAGAACACCAAGGGGATTTCACCACTTTTTAGTTTTTTAATCAATGACAGATTGTGCTAAGTCAGGCACCCAGTAATTTAAGAAATGCCAGTTTCTGATTCATAGAGCCTTCTGAAAATTGACTGCGTGAATATCTGGTGGCCCATATTATTTTTGAAAACAAGTTCAGTGAATCTTTCCAAAGCAAACCATATGGATGTTTTAGCTGAGCAGGTACAAATCAAAAATAAACATTTGAGCAGCACATTTTAAAGGCAGTATACACCAATTAATTTGAAAATAATTATTGCTAATTACTAGACCTGAACAGGAATGGAATTTTATTTCAGGGAAGAAAATAATACTTTCTGCAGCTTTCCAAAACTGAAAAAAAATTCATTTTACAGAATGAAAGAAACTCCACAATTGCTCAAAGTCTTTCAGCTTGATACACTAAAAGAACCCTACTTTGTTTTTTACTTTAGAAAAATATATATTCAATATGTTATTCATATTTAAAAACGTATTTACTTTCAGTATACTATTATTTTTTCTATTTAATATATTTATACTGGAAGTAACTTTTTTCCATGTTGAAGAAGTTAGCTTGGGTGACTTAGAGCTTTAGCACAAGGATTTTTCCATGCTTCTTCCCCAATTCCTTTTTGGAAATGAAGCATTCCTGAAATTAACACACCCTATCAACTGTTTTCCTTTTGTCAAAAACTCTGGCAAACCCCTGGAATTTGCTGATGAATTTGACTTCTTTCAGTATGCAAAAGCCGTTCAAAGTTTTAATAATACAGAGGACACACCCCAGAAGTTTGCTCCAATGAAGGCATTGCAGCTCTAGGTCTCTGTGCTAAAAGTGTTCACTGCTGGGGAAAGTGTCCTGCTGCTCACGGTCTTTATACTGTCCATCAGTCCTTGGTAACTGGGCTTCCTCACATTTCTCCTCAGTCAAGATGAATTTTCAGTATTTCAAAATGGGTTATTAAGCTGTCATCTTCACATATGTAATGTTAGTTATTAGTGTATTCTAACAGCAAAGGCTAAGTCTGGTTGGCTCCAAAGTACTATGGAAGATCCAAATGTAACAGAAAAGCTGCATGAACATAAGCAAGTAAAAATACTTTGCTCTGCAGAAGTGCTTGTTATCTCTTGGCCCCAGAGTTTGCATCTAAGTGTTTGCATCCCTATCTTGCAGTTGAGTATTTTGGAGAATAAAAGCACAAAGCAATTGCTCAGCATCAAACAGCACAACCCAGAGAAACCTCCTGATTTTCTGACTTAAAGCTGAGATAAAGTATGCTATTTTCTGTCTGATTAAACCCATCATAATTAGGTACATAAAAGGAATGAATGGTGAATAAAGGGTCCAGCTGATAAGATAGGAAGCCAAAATTTCGTACCAAATATGATGCAAATTGTGATGTTTTCATACCTTTTTTTTCCCCCCCATCTGTTCTCGTTGCTTATATCTGTCCTTCCCATATGTGGCTGTAATAAGAAAAGGAACAACTTTACCCCTCCTGGTAGAAGGATTACTGTTTCAGTGATATACATGCATTATTTTTTGTGAAAAGGTGTACTGGAATTACCACAAGAAGGTATTTTCTTCCTAAGTTTTTTAGTCCTATATCATGGAGAAGTCAAGTTATTATACATTTGAATCAGATTATTTCCTGGAGCTAAAACACCTTTCAGTTTTCCAGGTTAAATTTCTCCTAGGTAATAAACATTAGTTGTTATTGCCACATTATTTTAGCTCCTATAGCTGTCCTTTTTTCTACATGTTGAACCTTCCAGCATAAACCCAGAGCTCTTATGATTTTCCTTTGCTAGGCTCCCTTTAAGCAAGCTCTGTGTCCTCTCCACCTGTAATACACACTTTATTTCTGGTAATGCCAGCAGCCTTTCAATTCACTTGTTTCAGTCTGACTTCAAATTGAACATGGATTACCATAATTGTGGTAGTACACTTAATCACTGCATTTATTCAAGATGCTGCAGCTGTGTTTGCTTTTCCTGAAGATTCCAATTGTTCTGTACAATTCCAGCAAGAAAACATCGTTTCAGACTTCACTAGTTTTAATATTATTCAGGGAACTGCTTATGGGAATTTTTGTCTATAGCAGTTTGGAGTTTCTTAAGGCTGATTTGAGATTCTTGCTTACAGATATATTTGAAAACAATTGAGAGCCACGGCTGCATCTTAAACACATGCAGGGTTTGGTTTTCAGTATTGAAGTTCATTTTTCACTAGAAGATTCCTAAAAATTCTACTACCAGAGTACACATTAGAAAACAAGCATTCATATTCTAAGTGAATGCTCAGATGGAAGTGAAAGCCAAGTGAAATCCTCTCCTTTTCATGCATCATGATCTTTCATAAATATTCTGTAAGCTCAGACCCTAAGCTCCACCTGCAGAAATTAATTTTGCAGTGAGGTGGCATAACTATAATTAAGGACAGAAATGACTCTGCGATTTGTAATCCAATTCAGGTCCTCAGTGGGTATAAATTATCAGACATTACCAACTTCAGTGGAGGTGTTCTTATTTATTCTTGGTACCTGACACACAGTTCATAAGCCTGCCAATACTTGTTGAGGGAAGAGAAAACTTGGCTCACTTTCTCCTGGGCTCTTAAGGCTAATGCAATTAAAAAATGTATTGTTTTCTATTCAAGTAAAGAAATTAGACTAGGAATACAAAGCAGAGAGTGGAACAGCTGAGTTGGAAGGTGACATTTAAACAAGATCATTTGTTCTAGTGGTTTTGTGTTTGTAAATTATCATGTATTATGATCTAAAGTAGATGGCTAAAGTTCTGATTGTAGGATAAATTGTCAGAGTAATAATCTGCCAACAAGATTCTGCAGCATAGAATATCACCCACTGTTACCGTCTGGAATAGCTGCCATTTGCATTCTTCCTTGTTTGGTATTTTTTTTCCTTTTTTTTTTTTTTTTTTCTTTGTAACCACTGATTTTGCTGTCTTTTGGTTTAGCTGAATTTTTGTCTTACTGGTTTAGCACAGCTACATTTCACAAGGTGCGAGAAATCTCACACCTTAGTTATGCTATGTATTTGAAAGACTATATGCTGCAAAGAGAAATTTCCCATGAAAATATATTTATGACTCTATAGAAAAATTTGAAGATGAGAGTCGTTGGATGCTAACAATTTGTACAATCTGTGTTAGAAAACCAGAGCCACTGTGTGATCATTTGATACCAGGTCATCCTTTCTTCCCTGTGAGCAGACCTCACTCCTTAGGTTTCCATTCAGTTGACAGAGGTCCCTAATGCCCATGGTACCTCCTTTCTCCTAAGTCCCCATGAGACTGAACCCTTTGTTCCTGGGTGGCAGCAGGAACCATCTGTAGAATCTGGAGTTTGGGGTGTTTTCTGTGACCTGTGTTCCTTACATACACACTCACAGTAGATGCCCTTCTTGCCCTGGCCCTTGCGTGGTTCTGCTGAATCTTTTGCATAGGTTTAATATGCTCAAAACATTTTAGGATGCACTTTTTTCCTGAGATTATAAAAGCCCTTGTTGAACAATAAAAACAAAGCTTAATGTCATTTGGTTTTTCTTTTAGGATACTTAGTAATATTATGACTAAAAGTATCTATTATGGAGAAATATTCCAGCAATGTGTGAAAGAGCTAAATCAGAATGTGACCTTAAGTGCCATTGTAGCAAAAGAACAGGCTATAAAGGTAGAACAAATCCATCTTGGAATGACTGCAGTCTCTGATACCTGATCGTGCATGAAAGTATGATTGATCTGCTGCTGTTAAAAGGGAATACACTGGGAAGGCCTATATAAAAAATGTCAATGGCAGCAAAAAGCAGGGACATAAGGGAAGCTGGAATAGCTGCTCAATCCATAACAATGTCACGTATTTGATGTAACTGCCTGACTTGGAAGAGCAGGATTATAATGAAGAGGATATACATAAAAGAGGTAGATAACATTCCATTAACTTTTAAAAAAAGCTGAAAAAATAGATTGGAAGCCATGTTTCCGAGTTACTACCTACAAGTAGCAAGTCACAGAAAAATGGTCATGCAAGTCCACCTCAACACCTCAGCTGTGGCAGCTGTCCATACACGTGCTCGTGGCTCCCAGGAAACAGGGACGCAAACACACCTCGGCTTAAAAAGATAATGAGGGAAAAAAAAAGAAGAGGAAGGTGTAAAAGAATACATTTTAGGGTAATAATTAGCCACAAAGATAGCTATGATAAAGGCAAATGTGATGCAAGAATGGATGAAGCTAGGCATTTCTAGAAATGTGGGTGCTTTGTTATAAAAGCTCAACATGAAAAAAGAAGAGCTTGAGAATAACACTGGCAAAGAAACAAATGGGCACTGCCTGGTAACAAGTAACTTTAGCCTGCAGATGAAAAATCAAACGTGGGACAGCTTATGGCAGAAGAATATCCTTGGACCTTGCTGGAAAAGTAATCAAAATGTTGATGTTTCTGGGGATTTTGACTTCTATTCTTTCCATGCTGGGTGTTAAACCTAGAGAGCAGAAGCAGTGGTTTCTTAGGGAAGTTTTGTTTGCTGAAGGAACTCGTGTGTGTGGTTATCTTGGCTTTTGACAAATGTTGAATGAACTGAATGGGTAACACTGTTTGTCTCCAAGAATATATCCCAGTCACACCACAATAAGGCAAAGTTTATGCTGACATCATACCAAAAAAAACCAACCTATCCTTTTTTTCAAAATACCTGTGTGCCCTGAAATTGCCTCATGCTCAGTGCCTCTCCTAGCCTGAGTCAAAAGGTTAGAGCATTAGACTTCATTTCTCATACAAAGGCAAGTGCCAAGCTATGCGTGGACCCAGTGCAGAGCCAGCTGGCACCAGACCCTTCTGACCTGCAGACCTGATCTGGGAACTGGAGGAGCCAGTTCCAGGAAAAAAGCCAAGTACTTGATTTTAAAGGAACTTTGTTGAAAATGAATCACAAACCAACTGGCGCACCATAAATATTTCATGAAAGATACACACAAGTAGTACAATTTTATGTTCCATTAGAAAAGAAAAGATACTTATTGCTGAAATGCTAATAAACTTTACCATGTGAAGAAATAGTAAAATGTGACACAGCTGTTAGGGCTAAATTATCCCTGTGCTTTAGATGCTTACTTGAGAGGGAATGCATGTCTTTGTGTGTCTTTTCTGAAAGTAGATCCCTTAGCAAAAATATGAGTGTTCCTGTTATTTATTTTGTAGTCATTAGCAGAAAGCTGTCATTTCACAAATGTTTTAAGTAGATGCACTTAATTTACCATCCTCTTTCTAAGGAGAGGAATCTACTCTTTAACCTTGTTTATATTCTATGGTTACATAAAAGAGTCTGATCATGTCTTGTCACGGGTTCTAGCTGCATCATTTCTTAAATATCTCCATTTTGCTTGATTCTTCATTGCTTGACTTCCCTTTTTGACATGACTAAAGCTGAAAACCTTAGCTTAAGAAGCATTCTGCAAAAAGATCTGATTCTTCCCTTCTGTTTCTACCAACTCTTTACAATACGAGAAGTCACCGATTCTCTTCTTGCAGCACGTTACATGATTGAGGTTGTGGAATTCCTCTGGAGAAATTCAAACCCATCTGGACACAATCCAGAGTAACGTGCTCTGGGGGACTGCCTGAGGAGGGAGGTGGGACCAGGTGGCTCCAGTGGTGCCTTCCAAGCCTCCCCAATGTGTGTGTGATTCTGGGGTAGCACAGCTTTGCCTGGGCCTGGGCCTCCTTGCTGCTAGTAAAAGTCTGTGCACTCAGCCCTGTTTTATCAGGTACCTCTGGCATTGTTTGGCCCTATTTTTCTTTCTGGTGAATCAACCTACATGTTTATCAGTAACAATGATATCATTAATAACAAAGTCACAATGTCTTTCTCTGAACCTTTCTTTGTGGGAGAGAATATAATGCTCGTGGAGAAAAAGAAAGTTGGAAAGTTTTGGAGTCATACTGTTAGTCAGATATATATTATGGGCTCTATTTTTTTGGCTAAGAAAGTAGAGATATTTTGAAAATATAAAAAACTTTCCCTGGGGAGAGGAAAGTTGGTATCAAGTGTTAAATATTTTATTGCAATAGTAAAATGCTTTGGCCTAGAAAAGAAGCTTTACTCAGTACTAAAAGCCGTATAGCAAATTAACTAAATGACTTGGGGTTTGTGTGGTTTTGTTGTTTTTTTTTTNACAAAAACCATTTTCAACACAATTCCAGAATGCCAAAATTAAAATGCACTATTGGGTAGTTACAGTAAATGATGAAGACTTTTAAGGTAATGACCAACTGGTGTGAGATACCTTTTCTCTTAATTTTCATATTTAAAATAGTAATTGTAAAATATGTGGGCTCTCACAAAAGTAACTTTCAGACTTAACATACATTAATATCTGGAAGAGTTAAAATAAATCGTATTAAATCTAATCATTTCCTTACTCACTTAGGGAATTCTGAATTAAAGTTTTGAGCTGTATGTCTATTTATTAATAGATAACAGATTAATAGATTAACAGATAAATGCTGTGTATTCAAGATCCAGCAGCATCTCTTAGACCCCAGCTCCACAGTGTTATAAAAAGAACATTTTCAGGAACTGATGAACTTTTGCATTACAGAAACATTGTCCTTAGAGGTTTTTGCTAGGTTTTATTTCAAGGGACTGGAGGCAGTATTAGAGAAAATGATTTCCACTGAGTCATAATGACACAATTATAATTTTGCACCTGAAAAAGAGAGACCTGAATGATATAAGGAATTTGCACAAGGCACATTTCTCTGCTCTCTGTAAAATAAGTAATTTGACTTGGAGATCTAGCAAAGCTTATGAAAGTCATAATTTCCTGGGCATTTCTCTTTGCCATATTATATTTCCACTTCTGATATTTTGTTTTAATATAAGGGTTTCTGCAACACTATCCATTTGTTTTGATATTTATTTGATTATGTCAGCTCAGGAGAAATTACTCATTACATTAGTAATACAATACTTTCCAGAACTTGTTTTTAAAGGGAAAGATACACTGAACTGAAATACAGTTAATATCAATGTTTTAAACTAAAAAGTCCATCAAAATTGCAAGTGCCAAAAAGTCATTAATTGCCACAGTCAAAAGCGCAAAACCAAATTATATTTATCTCTCTATTTTACAGAGTTCTCATGTCAGCATGTACAGGGTTAATGTGAACAATAATCTCCTAAGATTTTTGTTCCTTAAGCCACCATAATTGAATGAAAACCCTAGGTAGATATGTTTGCAAGAAGTGGGGCGATGCTGTAGAGTAGTGGAATAATTTCAGGACTGAGAAGACAAAACCAGCACTTTGCAGAGATGTGATAGAAGTCACCAGGCAGTGAAGGAGAACAAGGAGGCTTCCTTTTGTGAGAATATTGGACTGTTAACAAGGGTTATGGCTTCTGCAGTGGCAAGAAAATAGGCTATGGATTTTTCTTGGGGGAGGGAGTGACCCCAAGCAAACACTCAAAACAAAAGAAAAACCTTTTGTGATTCCCTATCATTGTATACTTTTCTCCTGCTACTTACCACTAATGACATAAAGTGGGGCAAGCCTGTAAAAACAGTATATGGTTCACAAGCTGGAGGCCAAGTGCTTTAGATCTCAGGGCAACTAAGTACAAAATAACCGGATGTTATGAAGAAATTTGAGAAGCAGGAGGAGAATGGAAACTAAGAAAATGACCATTTTTCTTATAATGACTGCTCTGATGAGTAAGTTTGTGGCAGAATTTATCGTCTCAGTTTGATTCAAGACACCCCTCACTGTCACAAGGGTTAGCTGACCCAGGTTATTGCCTTCTCAGGAAACCTTTGTCTCTTTATCACAAGGTCTTACAATGCAGAGCAAAGTCTTGCCTTCTGGATTGAGTATTTTATCCACATTTACTTGACATTTTAAAGAATCATTCTACATTTCTGGAAATAATGGGAGGGCTTTTCTTGAAAATTACTTACATTATTGGGGATTCAGTGTAAATAACTTCATGCAGAATGTAGATCTTTATGGATGTATTAATTGAGACAGAGGAGGACAAAGTGGGGTTAAAATACTGGGACTGTCAGCAACAGAAATGTAGGCTCAATTTTTTTGCTAATAAGGTAAGAACAAAGGAAGGTCAAGGCTACTGGTCTTTTACTGACCATCCACTGTCTCTTTGTAAGGCTAAATTATTCTAATATATATATTATACTGGTAGGTATGTCAGGAAGAGAAAGAGGAGAAACACACTAGTGGACAATCTGTGGTAAGGTAACTGAGAGGAGAGTTCTCCAGTTTATCTGTTGTTATCCAAGCCTTTACTGTACCTTCCACCTTAAATGCCCTCAACTCTGCTCGCTGATGTGGCTCATCACCACATAGACCTTTCAGCTGGTGAGGCAAGTGAAAAAGGCAATTCTATCTTCTCTGATAAATAATTTTTAGGCAAGGTTTGTCACAATGTCATTTCACAGGTGAAGCATCTGAAGCGTTTGTTTTGAATGATAAACCTTCAGCAGATGAGCATTCCTTCATGTGTTCCAGTGGCAGGGCTGAAAACTCCTGTGTCATTTCCAGCTAGGTGAGTTGCTACAGATAAATGTTCACCTCTCCCTGTAGGCTTTGGCTTTTATTTACCCTTAGGCCACTAAGGCTACAATAGTTCTATGATAAGAATTTCAAGAGAAGCATATTGTATAACCATATAACCATCTGATCAACCCCAAAAGTTGCTGAAGGACAACTTTTAAAAAACTTCAAAATATTAATAATGCAAATCATTTTGATAAATTACTGCAAGTTTCCTATTTGCGTTAGGTTTAGATAGAAAAGGAAAACTGAAAAAAAACCTCAAAGACAAGCTTGTGAACAGATCATTAGAGGGTGAAATCAGGTAAATATGTTAATTCATATCCTATGACTTTGAACAGAAGTGGTCCTAGAGAGAGCGATGTGTGACAGCAGCGTGACAGTACTGCAGAAAGAATTGGTGTGGGTATGTGTGTGTGCGTGTGTACTTATTGCCTATGGCTGCTTGGCTGGTTCTGCAAGTAATTCCAATCAATGAAATACACATTCTGACACATAAACATGGCTTTAAACACTTGACAGGCTTTGCTGATGTTGCACGTGAAATGTGTTTGCTGAATGCATGACTGCCATCTGAGAATGTTATAGCATCCAGGCATGAGGATGTGTCGTTATTGATCGTGTTCTAGCTGCAGTACTTTTGAAAAACAAAAAGTGTTTTCTGATTATTTTGCCCTGTCTTGAAGAATGTTGGATAAGTTGCACAATCATTCTATTTAATTCTTCAGTCACTGTTGTAAATTCATCCTTAAATGAGGCTGTTCTCGAATAGGCCAACAATAAATCTTGTGGCCTTGCTGATGTTGCTAGTAACAGGTCAGCCATTGGCAAGGAAATGCATGTAGATTAGACCCCTGAAACAGTAAATGAGGATGGTGGATACTTCAAGTGACATATTAATGAATTACTTTCTTAATATGAATACAATAACCCATACGTTTCTCAGTGTTGGAAAAAATATGTTATATTCAGCAATTAATCATTATTCTTTGAAATCTAATGAGCCCTTAGGAAAAAGACACTGGAGAAAACATCATAAGCTGACTAAAAATGCTTAGAGCGAGTGTTCATGATTACCTTTTGAGCAAACAGAAATATAACTAGTCCTTAACACGTTTCTGCAGTAGGAGAGAAATGAGCTTGCCTGTATTGAGAACTTACCATTGTAAAAAAAGGGAAATGAAAACATGAACTAACATTAAGGAAATATAAATGAATGTAGGGAGGAACTGGAATTTTGAGCCCTGGTTCTGTATTCCTCTGCATTCCAATCCCATAATATTGTAGTTAAAAAGTAGTATCTTTTCAGTGGGATCACAAGAACAATGAAAGCAAACATTTAAATACAAATAGAGTTGTAAGTCGTCTCCATAACACTATCAGCAGGTGTACCTAGCAGCTATGCTCATTTCTGCTTAGAGTTGAGCAAAGCAGCTAAAATATCCAATGAGTAGTGATAAGCAGGAGACACAGGAAGAATGATTAAGAAAGGAAATGAAAATCTGTATAACAAAGAATAGAGGGTTGGTTGTGTTGGTTCTATTAATGGATTGAGCCATGTGAAGTGGCAGTGGTTAACTGATACCTATGCAATTCATATGTGATTCTATGTTTAGCACATGTTACTGCCTTTGGAAACATATCAGTATATCTGCCTTAGTTGTTTTGTTTGGGATTTTTTTAATTACCTGTGAGAACTATAACTCAATAGCAATGGAAGGAATACAGAATTTAATTTGATTTCCCCTATTGTAAAGCAATGCGTTTCTTTAAAATGGTTCAGCTTTGAAGCTGCTCCCAAAGTTCCAGCCTGTTTACTCTCTGAACTGAAATAATAGGATACCAAGCAAATGAAATGGGGCAGTTTTCCGGAGTTTCCTATGGTGGTAGAATTTTACAGTGTTTGAATTCTCCCCTCAGAGAGAAAGGCAGAGACAATTTGAGTGAAGTGTATTAAAATCCACGAGGATATTCCTGTATCTGCGCTTTAATGTCAATTTCAGTGCCTTTATTTCAGCTTTTACACAGAACCTTGGTTTTGCCCTTAAGCTATCACAGACAGGGAATCGAGGAGTCAACTTTCATTATTTTTCTCCAGTGCCTCAAAAGCAATGTTCAAAATATACAGAAATATTCACCAATAATCATTTTTTTCACTAAAATGTGAATGAGAAGGATGACTTAGTACTGATGAATATCTTTATCTCTCTCAACACTTGCTTTGGGAATCTTCCATGTGCCTTTTTCTCTTTTTTCCATGTCCCAGGAGACATAAAAATTTTTTTAATGTGTGTGGTACCCTTTGCCCCCACATATCATTCCAGAAGTCTGATCCAGAATTCTTAGATGAAAAATACAAAATTTGCAGTATTGCAAATGCAACAGTAACCAGTTCTAAACTAATACCAGGCCACCCATTAAAATGACATAAAAATACAGTCAAGATAGAAGTACAAGGTAACATTGCCTGAAGGAGCAGTAACATGTGACTGATTGTGCAGATGCAGAATAGAATAGACAGAACAGAATAGACTATTTCAGTTGGAAGGGACATACAATGATCATCTACTCCAAATGCCTTAGATGATTTTGTTTTCCAAGTATTGCAATGACACTGGAAATAAGAGCAACTACTATAAAATAAAGAGGAAAAAAAATCACAGAATGCTGTTGCTGGGCTTGCTCATGAAGGTCAGAATTAAATGCCCTCCTTCAAAACAAAAAATGCACACTGTATTTTCGATATGAGCAGCCTGTTTTCAAGGGTGTCCATGCTGCTCCCTTTGGACTTAGAAGGCAGTGTTATTTTCATGATTATTAAATTATTTGGCTTTTCATTCTACCTGTTCCATAACATAATTAGGGCCATATCTAATAGCAGCAAGATGAGTCTGCAAACCCTGTTGTGCCAGATATGCAGAATTGAGCATTGCGTGGGAAGTGTAATTGCTGAGCACTTTATAGAGCATTCACTGCTTGACTCCAAACTGGGAAGGGCTGCAAGCAAATTAGAAGAAAAGAGTAGAATTGAAAATAGTGTGGACAAGCAGGAAATTAAAGAAAAAAAAAAAAAAAAACCGACCAGAAAACCCTGAACCTAAAAAATGGAAGGCAGTTCTGATGCCTAAAGAGGCCAACCTAGAAACAGAGACTAGACAGGAGTAAGGGAATAAAGGTGGATATTTATTTGAAAGGCCTTCAGAGGCACACCCTGGGCAGGCCAAAGGCTACACCCAAGATGGACCCCGAGTCACGAGTTCTTCACACTTTTATAGCTTTGGTCCATTTGCATATCAGCCCAATTTCACCAATTAAACTTTAGCTAATGATGGAATTTCCCCTCAGCTTGCCCCCCTTCTCAAGATGCTGGGTTACACATTTTGGGCCTAGGCCGGGCTGGGTGTCCTTGGAGAGCAGCCTGGAGAGGCTTTGTTCTGTCTGTCTCAGCATGAGAGAGCAGCAGCTCACAGGCTACAGGACACTGCAGAGTTACACACTAGGAATACAGGATTTGAAAAATATAAAAGTCAAAATCTAAGGCATCAGTTCTGTGAAGCTAAGTACAAAATATCGTGCTTTTTACAATACTGATAATCAGCTGCAGAGTAGAAGTTGGGGTATGCCTGGCTTAGCAGCACTTTCATTGAATCTGTCATTCTGCTGTAAAAAGGAGGAAGGAAAATAGCAAGGTGTCAGGGGTATAGAATAGTTTTTACTATTTTTAACATGATCTTAACAGATGTTTCAATATTATCTCCAGGCGTGTGTACCAGACTGCAATTTAAGAGGAAAAGTTTACCTTGTAGAAGGGAAATAGGAAGGAGTAGGTTACGAGACAAGATCTTTGAGAAACAGTTACAAGCCTCAGGTTGTTTTGTTTAGCCAAGTTAATGTATAGCTGCTCTGCTGAAACCATCAGAACTATTTGCTGTCAGCTGACTCATGAAAGCCGTGAGATTGCTCTTGTCTTGCCCCACTTGTAAGAGCCCTTGCTTTTAACTTCAACTGCTTTTATGTACTTCCCTTCACAGCTGAGCCAGGAAAGAACAGTGGAGTTATCCAAGGTGAGTTGGTGGGTGGCATAAACACGTGACCTGAGATAAATTTACTTTGGTTGTTTATTTTAATGGAGCCTCACTGAGAACAGACATAGTAACAGTCTTCAAATGTTAAAGATTACTACAAACAGGAAGAGAACATATCAGTCTCCATATTCATTGTGTGTAAGAGAAAAGGGTGGCAACTCCAGCATGGAAATCATAGGTTAGATATTAATTTCCCAGCTGTAAGGATTGTTAACACTGCAGGGGATTTCCTAGGAAGGCTGTGCAGTCCCCATCAGTGGGAATGGGGAAGAATGCACTAGACAAGTATTGGTCAAGAATTGTTTAGGTGTAGTTGAGCTTGTCATGAGGACTTTTTCTGAAGTCTTCACTGAAAAGACCTGAATTTTTCTTGGTTGCCTTTTCTCACACACATAAAACCCACCCAAAGCAATAACAACACCCTTCCCTCCAAAAACCACCCCCCGCCTCAAACCCAAAAAAACCCAAACCAGATGACTTCTAATTGTTTTATATCAGTGAAAGTGAAAACATAAACAGTAAAAGTTCTACAATAAAAAATAATATGTACGTCCTAAGCCAGAAAATGGCTACTGGCATATAATCACACATGGATTTTTTAAATTAAATTCTCTGACAATAAAGGCCAAATGCAAGTTATCCCAACTTTTATAGCTTCAAGCTGGCTTTATTAAAAGCTCCAATGATTTTCTGAAGTAATGGTATTGCTTTGCTTGTAAAAGTAAGTTTAACTCTCTGATACATACAGAGTAATGTCTAAGAGCCTCCTGCAAAATTAGCTATATATTAATATTTTGCTGTTGATATTTTTTTGCAATGGCTTTGGGGAAAAAAAAATAATACTCAATTTCCTTCCTATTTATTTTACCAGAATAACTATTAAAAAGATATTTAGTCAGTCACTGGTGTATTCTGGCAAAAGACAGCTGGATAAAATTATAGCAGATAATAAAAAACTCACGTTTATCATACTGACTGATTTTTCAAAACATTCAACTACATCAAAATGTAAATACTATCCATCTTTGCCTGGTATATAAATCTTCCCGAGCACACACCCTACCAGAACAGTTTCAACTGGAATCTGGTAATTTCTCTTTTCTACCACCTGAATGCTTCTATTGCCATGACAACTAACAAGTTCTCACCGTGGTCAAGGTTGAATGGGAAAAAGCAGTGTTTTGTAACCAGCTGATGTGCTTCAAAAATTATGTGAAGGGGAGTTTTTTCCATCTTGCTAATGGGGCATGTTCAGTACGTCATTTTTAGCAATGCTACTAGTTAATGAAAGAATGGATATCCACTGATTAAAGATATGTCAGAATGAGTAATTATGTATGTTATTTTGTAGGTTTGTTATGAGAGATATTTACTTTACTTCTGAATAACCTGTGTCTGGTTAGGGAGACTAAGGTGAAAAAAAATGGCTCCATCTCATTCAAGATGATATGTGCAGCTCAAAACAGTGGGAATTTTGGGCTGATTGGGAGCCAAGGTAGGCAACAGGCAACTAATTTAATGTATCAAAACTTTTAGCCCCAGAACCATCAAGGCCTGAAACATACAGTTGTTCAAGTGCTTTGCATGCAGCAGAAATGGTGTTTTGGTGCAACCGGGTGGAAAACCTACCACTTCACCTGTTTTTAAACCCAGGATGTCTTGATTTCCTTGTTAGGAAATTAAATTCCTACTGGCTAGGCTGAAGACCCTGTTTTGAATTAAGTATTCTTACAATTGAACATGATGGCCCATGTGATGGTCAGGCTGTTAATCAATTGATTACCCTTTGGTGGCAGTCTCTTTTTTACAGCAGAGACCTGGATACAGGCACCTAGCTGCAAGCTATGGTATTCCCTGCCCTTTTCCCAATATTTGATATGTAACTGCAAGATAAGCTGTGTTTCCAGTTTAGGAATGCTGTTCCTTTCTCAGAAAAGAACCCTGAAAGCTTAGCACCTATCTTGTGTCTCAGTGTGGGTTCCAGTAGACAGCTGAATGTATAATGGTTGTTCAGTGCTTGGCCTTAAACCTTGATCTTCTGCTGTTGGCACAGATAGGAATTTAGTGGTTCCTTTCAAGTATGTAGAAACAGTTCTTGGTTCCTTCTGTATAACAACTTATGAAGAAGAATAGCGATTAAAACTGTAACTGTAGAGTTGCTTTTCTTTGAGGACACAAAGATTCAGTGAAAAAAATTACTTCTTTCTTGGTTCTTTGGAAATCTTGACCTTTTGAGAGGTGAGCGAGAAAATCCTGCAAAATGTTAGATGGAAAGGCTTACTGTTTCCTAAAAAAGCCTTGGTATGTTAGTGCTCATGTCTCTCAAAACCCCCGCTCTCTGTCAAGCAGAATGCTTAGGAATAATTTTCATTTTCATTTGCAGTTAAGAAGCTAAAGGACTGAGGAGGATGGGATGGCAGATGAATTGTCTGTCTCATTAACAGAAATTCTTGGGGTTGGCAGAGCTTGCAGGGTCCATAGGAGGAATGCAGTGAAACATAAATTGTAACAAGCCTGAAATCTCCTGTGAACTACTATTGAACCAGAACAAGGGGGACTGCAGACAAGATGTACAGAATCTGAAATCTGCACCATCTGAGTTTGTCACCCAAATTAACTGCCTGTGTGTCTTTGGACTCTCGGCAAGAAGAAATTATTACAGCTGTTAGATCTAAACCACAGCTGCTTAAAACACTATGACCTTGCAAGGGAAAGGAAGGTAATGTTTTTAACCCAAGCAATAGAAATGCAAGCTAGAAGTGACTTGTGTCTTGCAAAGGTGCACAGAACTTTCCTGGAGAGGGCTTGTGTACATTGTGGTGTCCCTGACTGGTGCCAGGCCAACTCCTGAAATTCTGTGCCAATTCTCTCTGCAGCTTAACCACAACTTCCCTTGAGGTGAGGAGAATGGATGAGAAATAGGAGACCTTGTCTAGGAATGTAACTCAAGACAAGGGGAAGAAACAGGGAGAATCCACCATATTGGAAATATACTTTCTTCAATTACCTGCTTGAGTCTCAACAGATACAAGAAAAAATGAGGCTGCTTATCCTGGTCAGAAAAGGTGGCTGAAGAACAGGCTAGTAGCTTCAAACCTATGAAATAACAAAAGGATAGTTGCCAAAGGAAGTGAATATATACAAAGTGTGACACGCTTCAAAATCAGTGACAAATGTCTGTGAAGGGCAAAAGAATAGAGAATGCTTTCTAATGAGAAATGCAAACATTAAGTTATGTCTAAACTAAATATTACAATCTAGCTATTTAACAGCTTTCTAGAGTTAATTAGTGATGGATGAAGGGTCCAGCTCAACTTGCCTGCTTTTCAGAGGCAAATAAAGTTTACTTGGAGTCAATAATGTTCACACAGCCACCCTGTTCTAGAAACAGAGAAGCAGACTCTAGCATGAAAATGAAGAAATCAAAATCGTTAGTTCTAGCATGTAGTCTACAAATTAGTATTTGTCACAAAATGTAGCTCTAAATCCAGAAGGAAATTAGTTATTTTATAGCATGAATAAAAGGAAATCTTGTTCTAATGAAGCTGTGGGAGTTGAATATATGCTATGGTAGGAGATGGGTTGAGCACAGAGCCACTGCTCTGGAAGTGGCAGAGTACAGTACTTGAAGCAAAGGAGCATTGTCCTGAAAAGAGGCTGAGGGCTGACTCAGAAGCATATTTTTGCCAAGAAAGCCAATTTCCAGTCCTTTTGTGCTTTGAATACTGCAACCTCTATTATTGATTTGCAAGGAGAGGACACTGACTAACAAGTTGCGTCTGACAAAATTTCTTTGAGAAGTATTAAAGTACAATCAAAGTGGTTTTGCTCTAGTCCTGCCTCAGATTCTAGTTATATACAGAAATTGGAGAAGTGGGAGGAATAAAAGTCTTCCAGGAAAATGTGTGCTTGAATAGATTTTGCATACTGAACTGTATTTCCACTATTTTGAATTTAGAAATTATGGGCTTTTGCAGGTATTAGCTAACTTTAAGTTTCAAGGAACTATTTTGGGGGGAAAGCTTCTTATTGTGCTGGTAAGAATCAGTCACAGTAATTGGAACATAGACTTATTTTTTTGGGGAGGGATAAGGATGGAACATTTATCAGACTATGGTCTTGATAGTAAAAATATAACAGCTAACAAAATTCCATGGAACCCAGATAATATACACTATTAAACCAAGTCCATCAAATATTAATTTTGTAAAAATTGGTGTAATATTGGTGTAAAAATTGGATTAATATACTCTGGTATATTAATCTAGCAGCTGATTTTAGTACTTTAATGTACTGAAGTAATTACAATACATCAGTAAAAGGTAAAGCAGAAGAAATAATTTATAACAATAGCAGTAATTGCGAGTTGTCTACATAAACCTTAATAAAATCAATCCTGGTAGCTTAATTAGCTTTTTCTCAATTTCCAAATTAGCTTTATCTCAGTTTCCCAAACTGCAAAAGAAAAGGAGAAAAATGCTGACGTAATGCCTAGTGAAGTACCATGTGTAATGAAGCAAAAAGGTGAGACAAGATACTGAAAAATAGTGCATCTGGCTTGTAATGCATCCCACAAACCAAATGTCCTGCAGTATTAAGCATCTGGTGTTGTGTTTCAGGGTTCCCTGTTTCTGTGGACAACATGGGAACTCAAAGTATGGCTTTGCGTTTTCAAAGCCCTCTGAAACTTGAAAAATTGGGAGAGGAAACAAACCAATTTGAAACAAAATGATGGATTTAAGACTTCATCTTTTTGCTGGATATTACTGATTGGCAGTTTTGAAAGATGTGAAAGATCTTGCCCATGCACAGTCCAAATCTTGTTTCTTGCCTTCCTGGGTACACAAAGTTCTAAGACTGTTTAAAACCAGGAATGCAAATGGGGGCTTTTTTGCAGGAGGGATCCAGGACTGGACAGTTGCAGGAGAAAATTTGTTAGGGAATTGGAGTAAGCTACAGAATGTGAAAATTTCTGCACAATATTGGTGGCACCTGTGCAAAATCATTCACTTCCACGCTTTTGCTGGAAGGCCTTTCGGGAGGTGATTGGGAATATGGTACTCTGTGCAGCCTTTCACTGATTCCCCTGAAGGATTAGCCAAGCTGCAAAGTGCCTCTGAGCCTCTCATCATTCTCTTATGACTTCTCACTCTGCAGGCCAAACTAGACAAGGATGCAGCTCCTTTGTTTTTTCATTTGGGGAAATCTTGGTGCCAAGTCCGTAATTAGCGAGGGTCTACGGAACTGTGACTACTGTTGTCCAGAATGCCTTGCAGCATCTATCTTTGACTGAACATTTGTATCAAATTAAAACGTGTTGTATCCTTAACGAAGGCTCATTGGTAGAAGAAATAATTGGTTCATTTTTTTAATGACTTGAAGGTCACCTGGAGAAATCTTTACATACTTCCAATGTTATGCGAAGGAGCATTTTGGATCAGAAGAAATTAGAGATCTAATCTGATGGTAACTTGTTTCTTCCTTGGGTTCATTATTTGGTGTTTTCTAATATTAACTGTAACATGCTCTAGTGAGAGAAATTACCATCGCTTATTCCAGTGGCAATGGTTTGGTGGAAAATGTGACTGCAATATTGTTCTGTGTGAAATACAAACTGTGAGTGTTTGATCAGTGTGCAGAAAAGGAGAAAAATAAATATGAGGTAATAAAAAAAATGGAAGGAGCTAGAATGAAAATCTAAAACATGCAGAATGAGGCTAGCATAATGTGTCAGGTAAAGACTTCTTCCTCATCATGTTTTTTCCTCCCTGCTGAGGCCTGTTCACTATCTAGTCCTGAATATTCATACGCTGGAATTGAGCGTCAGCTTTGCAAACTAAGTAACGAAGCCATCAGTAGGATTTTTCTTTACAATAGGTAATTTACTGTGTGGTTGAAACATAAAAATATAAGAAGATAGTGTAGGAAATAAAAGCATAGAAATCTGAAAAGCTTGATCTGAATATATTAGATATGCCTACCAAATTCAGAAAATTAGGGACTAGCCCCAGATGCTAACCTGAATAAGTTCTGAATTCACTGAATTGAACAACAGAGCTCTGATGTGAAAGAAGTGACTCTGTCAACATGATATATATCAGGCTGCAGAGCCTATACATTGAGGTGAAATTCAATGCTGTTCTTCAAAGAGTTGCAACTCATAACTCACACCCATGGAATGGCCCATGGCATAATTCTGAAAGCCCCAAGGAGCTGTCTAAATTAGTGCAATCTGTCTCTGCCTACAGGCCAGCAGCACTGCAAGTTCTCTGCAGCTCTACCTGCACCAGTCCTGCTTTTGAACAGCCTGCCCTGTTTTCAGGCTTGTCTCAGGGGTTCTGGAGGGTTTGTGAGGCACTCTTTAGACGCTTTATGCCAAGCCAGTCATTTCACGTAGCTGCAAGTGATGAGCAAAAACCTCCTCCCAGGAAAACAATATTGATGGCTTCAGATACACAGGATAGAACTGTTGGTGTTATTGAATGACACCTATCTATTATTGCTGCAGAGAAGAACTGAATCTGAATAATCCTTCCCATAAGATAGAAATATTTGAAACTGTGAAGTGTAAAGTTGATGGCTGCAGAATGGTTGCTGTTGCAAGACTAGAAGCCATGACAGAGCTTGTTTAAGTTGTTGAAGGATCTGTACGTGAATGATCTGGTGAGATCACCCATATTAGTGCAAACTACAGCAGACTGAGCTCTCAGGTAACCACAGCAGAGTTAAGAGATACATAAATCAGGATGGAGCTTTGTGTGTAGATTCTAAAATGCAGATGATATTTTTTGCACTTTTGAGTAATTTGGGATCCAATTTTGAAGAACTGTCATGAAATTAGAGCTACTAGAATGGCTAGAAGCCATTGAATTCTGAGAGTCTCTGAATACATAGAAAATAATGATTCAGAACCATACCTGGGCTGTAAAATTGTATTAAGAAGTCACTTGGATAATGAAGGATTAGAACTCCAGCCTGTAGACTTGCAAAGCATACTGGTTTCGGTGAAGCAATGTCAATTTACACCCCCTGAAAAAATTGCTTTGAGAGTGTTGAATAGAGGATAATCATAATCTATTTGAATAGGTGATTTTTTTCTTTCTAAGAAAAACATTTAAAAATTGTTTTCTATGCTTACTGTTCTTAAACTTTTACTTCTGGGTAATCTTTCCCTATTCACCTGAATTTTTGCAAATAAACGCATTTCTGACTTCTAATTGGGAACTTCAGAACTATAATTTAAATACCCTGTTAGAAAAGTTGCATTGAAAATATAATCACAAAAGCAAACCCTAAGGTATGACCCTGTGTTAAGCACAACTGACTTAATAGTTGACATTATAATTCTGCAGAAAACAAAGGTATGTTTTATTTCCAGTAGGTCAAATGTTAAACAATGAAATATGTATTATTTTTGCCAATTAAATATTTCAAAAGTTTTCTTGGAAGGTTCCAGTGTGTGCACTCCTGTACTAGTGCCATTCAAAACAATAATGGAAAGGAAGACAAGCCCTGAGGAGCAGTGAAGCGGTGCACAGCTAACTAAGGTTGGAGAGACCTTGGCAAGGAAAGGAAGCCAGGCTTCCAAAGTGCCACGTTCGGTCTCAGTTTGCAATACAAACCTGCCTGTTCACGCTTTCAGCACTCAGTGAAACTGAACTGATTGGCACACACTGTTTTCTGGATGGCCTTAGATGAAGCAGCACAGTCTCTAGAGACAGACGTTCCCTCTCCCACTGAAGATAAGCTCTTCTCTCAACTTCTTTTCCTCAGAAGTTAAAGCAGAGTTTTATGCTTACTGGGCAATTTATAAATAGCACTGCTGAATATGCTTTTAACTCTTACATCTGCTTCAAATTAATTTTTTTTAATCCATAACATTAACACTGCTGTGGAGTGCTAGTCTGAAAATTCTGCAACTCTTGGTGGAGAAGGTGATCACTGTGAGAGACTGTTCCTAATGACCTGTGAGCTGCAGAATCCAGCGGGGACTTGTTAAGTATCTCTTTCCCAGGCTGTCAAGACAGACAATCCCTTCTGGAAAGGGGCTTTCTGTGGTATGAGACTGGCAGCAAGGGCTTAGCAAATCAGGCTGTAAGCAACATGCTGGCTACAATATCCACTATTTTGAGAAATACTTACTGGAAGAAACATTAAATTAAAAATTTCTGAAAAAATTCTTAATTCTAATTTTTTTACAGAAATATATTTTTTGGACAGCAGACAGGTTATTCTATGATCAGGATGTCGGCTCAAAAATTTTGTAATTTCTGGTAGGAGCTGTGAGGATCTAGGGAAGAAGAATCAATATTTAAAATAAGATATCCCTCAGGACCACGCACTATATTTTCTTGTACGTATATTTTTTCCTACCTGACAAAAACTTGTTTTCCCTGGTTTAAGAAGGTAGTTCTTCAACACACTTCACATTAAGCACTTGAGTAGTCCTATGGACTACAGGACGTTGAGGAATGTATGGGAAAAGCAGCTTTTGCAGACTTCTTTTTGCTGCTCAAACAATCAAATTGCTTTTTCTATGAGCAATTACTAAATATTGTGTGAGCATAACTTGACATAATGTAGTATCGTGTCCTCCCAGTGTTGGAAGAAAATACCCAGATCAAAGATTATCTCAAAGATTATCTCAGTTAGTTCTGAGACATAAGCCCTAAGTATGGTGATTAAGAAGAAGTAGTGAACATCTGGTATCTTGTGATAATGGATCATCAGAAATGAAAATTACGTGACAGTTTTATACAATGTATAGTTCCATACCCACAGAAATCTTAAAAGACAACATTCGTGGGAATAAGTAATGGATGGAAGGAGATTGATTAGAACCACCTGCTGTTTACTGTGAGATGTTAGAGGTGATTATGATATAGGGAAAAAAATGCCACTTATTTCAATAAAATTAAGGATTAAAATTACACCTGATGTCACTAGAAAGAAATATAAGAACTGTTAAAAATTATAACATCAAGCAGCTAAAAGCTGCAAAGTATTTAGTACATTGCAAGGTAGGACAGAATATTAAATAGCTGCAAATATGGAAAAATAAAATATGAGCAAACAGTACTACTCTTTTATCATCAGTAAGTAGCTTTAGGCATAAATAGTCCTTTTGAAATCATCTAGAATTTTTCTTTTTTTTTTTTTTTTTTGCAAAAGGAATAAAGTTTCTTAAATAAGAGGAAAAACCACTAAAAGTTTAATAAGCACCCTGTGAGAATTCTGGTAATTATTGAGGTCCTGCAAGGTCATTATTGGTAATTGAAACCTGATCACTTTTAAAACCCAACATACCCAAGAAATTGCAAAATATTATATGTAAGTACACTCTTTAAAACCTTCCTTGAGAGAGTATGAAACAAAAAGAGGAATTAAATAATTTTCAAGAAGCAATATATTTTTTAAAAGCGTTTAGTACAAGTTTAATTGGAAGTCATAGATGTAAAAGAAATTATATGAGAAGGTGGAGGATTCTTTGGAGCTGAGCAATGGATAGGAGATCTCAGGTGGCATTTTCAAAGCTGTGTCAATGACTTACAAACACGGGCACCACAATTTCCACAATCAGGAAACAGCCATAGAGAAAACATGAGGCAACAGTGTTGTCTCTGAGTCTCAGAAGTGATTTAAGCCTTTTGGACTGCATATTCAGAGGTATTTTCCATAAAATAAACGTGGGAGTTTCTTTGAAGAGTCTGTTGACTTTCAGCAGAACTTAGACACTTGAGTACACACAAATAGAAATGGTACTGGGAAGTGAAGATGTTTAGCAGAAAAAAATGGAAGTGATTATTTTGTAAAGACAATGTCTGCCAGTGAGGAAAAAAGATAATCCAAAAGTGGAAGTGCTAAGTCTATTTTATGTATTAGCTGGAAAAAAAATGAATAACAGTACTGTGAACAAAATATTCATGTGTGCAAACTGGGTGACAGAACAAATAGACAAATCCAGTAATATCTTGAGTAATTTAACTTTTCTAGTTCCTTTACACCAGTCAATTATTCTGCTGTGCCCCTCAAGTATCCAAGTTGAAGTTTGGCTGGGTTTGAAGAATTGATTTCTCTGTACTTTATCAAGCTTTCAGATCTCTTTGATGACAGCTTCTTAGATCAAAGTCAGTCAGATTCCTGTGACTGTCTAAAATAAGATGGCAGCTGGATTATTTTCAGACATAACCAGTGCTGCCAAATGTCTTTCAGTGACTCTCTCACTAGTTTGTCATACTTTTTATTTCTACTTGTTTCTATATACCACCTTAATTTCCTTTTTTGAGTGCTTGGGTATGTCCTATATACTTACAGGGTATTCAGCTGCTATATGAAAATGTAGTATCGTCAGCAAAGTATAAAATATCAGTCATGAATGCTAAATTTCTTCTTTAAATTGTGAGGTATCTAGAGTATACATCAATACAATTTTTTTTATTTTTCAAGAATTAGGATGAAAAAATCTCTGAGCATGATTAAATACCAGTACTGTGTTACATGGTTTGGCTGAAAAAGAGAAAATGAAAACAAGACACGAAAAACCTTCAAAAATTACCTTAGTGCAGGCAATCCTTTGTACATGTTAATATATATCAAATAAAGATTGAATTAAATTTCAAATTGTACTCTTTAGAACACTGCTGATTTGAGAACAATTCTGATTTGACGGGGAGCAAATAAAACCTGAGTGCGTCATTGTTGCCAAAGCCAGTGAAAATTTTTATTCAGAGAAATGCTGTTGCCTGTAGAGTCCTTGTGTGCCTTTGGACAGACCTGTGCACTGTCAGGTTCCCACCTGTCCTGAGACACTGCGAGCTGGGAATCCACTTCAGTATTCATAACCCTTTTTTCATTCTGACTGGTTCCAAGCAAGGGAAATGCTGTTTCACACCTGCTGGTACAGCTGGCTCCACACAAGCAGCAGCAGAGGTCAGGCAGGCCCATGGGCTGACAGATTTCTAGAGGAATACCATTCCAAGATCTTCCGGAATTATAGGAGCTTTAAAGTGCTGCTGGTGGTCTGCACTTTGTGGTCTTGACACTTGGCAATTTCTGGCCTATTTTGTTCCTAGAGTCGGGCATTTCCAGCTTACTGCATGAACGCTGGCAGCTTTTCATGAGCCCTTCCATCAGAATGGCAGCTGCTACTCAGCACTTGGGGCTCCTATATTGGATATATGATGACTTTTTTATGCTCCTCTATGTAACTGTGTTTGCTTGAATGATTTCACCTCGCTGGATTTCCCTGACAAAACCCTGTGTCATGACAAAGATTCTAGTCCCTGGCATTATGGTTTGTGAGAAAACTCAAGTTTTAAAGCTGTTTTAATATCTGATCATGGGAATACAAGACAGATGATCCACATACTGAATAATGTTAAAAAGAAGAATCGGTGGTGAAAATGAAGTTATTTCATTTCTATATGATGTTATTTAGCTTTTCAAAACCAACAACACAGTGAAAAACATCGCAGTGTCTTGCTGAGTTATAATGGAAATTCCAGATTTTTCAGCACTTTTGAAAAAAGGTTAATGTAATTTGCTTACTGCTAGTATGGGAAATGTCTGAAGGGCACCAGCCTCAACAAAGAGCGCTGTCTCTTTAGATACACAGTGAAAGTAAGATGTGGCCCGAGCCCAAGAGAAAGAAAGAAAAGGAACCACTTTCCCATTTGACAGAAAAAAAAAATGTGTGGCAAGACCAAGAAAAAAACAAGTTACTTTGAATCAGATATTTTAGACAGTGTCTCCTTCCCTTCTTAGGTAGTGTCCCTTGTCGAACTCAGAACTCTCCATTTTGTCAAAATAAATGTCAGTCCTCAAATTCCTGCATATACTCCCTCTGGGATGACACATGGACAGAATATCTTCACTGATGGAAACCCTGCATTTGTGAATTGAGTGGTGTTTCTTACCGAAATCTATTTCCTGTCATGCTGTTAAGTAGAAATGTAGTTTGATGTGACAATTCCCAGTCCTTGTTGTATGCAGTCATTAAAGATCCTATTATCTATTCACTGAAACCTAAGCCATACATTCTAGTGTATGAAATCTTCAGTTGGATTCCCTTTTATAATACATTTCTTGTAGGTATAGTAGAGAACATACGAACTGAAGTGAAAAAAAAAAAAAGGTGATTTTTGACGTGTCTTCTTCTAGTGAAAGACTGAAAGGTTATTCCCTAGGAAATGTTGAGGTAATTTGTTACCTTGTTTTATGAGTGTGCTCTTAAATAGCTGATATGTTTCCAATGAGAGGTGGCTGCAGTGGTGAAGTTAAATCAATTGCTTTGGTGAAATAATCCCCAGAGCCTGGTAATTGATTGCATTTTACTTTAGGTTTGCACAGTCTTTTGATGTTCTTCAGGACCAAAAGCAATACAGAGTTAGAAAGTTGCTTTTATTTATTAATGAGGATTTTTTAGCACTGAATCTATCTGAATGCAAAGCAGAAGTTGAGATACAGAGAAATGCAGACAAATGAAGATTCCCTCTCCTCTCTCTCTACCCCTCCCTTTCTTTTTCTCCTTTTCCTTTGGCAATAACAGTTTATTCTCTTGGTTCAGGAAATTGCAAAAACAAAGCGAGTACAGGATGTAGTAATTAACTAGATAAAGACAAATCAATCATCTCTATTATAGCTTCCTTTTTAGGTGATATTTGGGTTAGGTACAGCCTGACCCTAAGGATGGAGAAAAAGAACTGATATTAGCACAGTAAAAACAGTATGAGGGGAGGATTAATAAAATCTCTATATCTACCTCCAGACCTCACCTCTGAGCCAGGATTAGTTTAAACTCCTGGTTACTTGAGGGCAGCAATATCAGATATCTTCAGACAATAGCAGAAACAGGTGTTTTCATTTATCTTTTTACTTTACTCACTTTTTTTTTTCTGCAGAGGAGCTCAGATGAGTTTCTCTAGCCATTTCTTATATAGACATGGTTTGGCACTCTTCAGAGTATTGGAACATGTCAAAGTACATCTGTTGCTGATGTTTCCTTTGTTTTGCTTACAAACATGAGACAGCAGTGTTAAAACTACTATGTCTTTAATAATTAATTTGGGCTGCCTAATCAGTAAATCTGTTCCAGATGATTGTTGCTAGTACTTTGTATTGCAGTATTTTAGAGCCTGGATATTACTGGTAAGTTTATGAATTTGTGCAAATTCTGCAGTCTACCCAACGGGCAGCTGAGGTAAGCATCAACACCAGAGAAATAATGCATAGAGGCACACACAAGGCCCTTGCTTTAGCGTGCTGCCCAGCATTTCAGCTCAATATATTCTAATGCAGAGTGTCAAATTTTCAAGGAAATAAAACTTGATTTTCCAAGTATTTCCTGAGTGCTTGACGTGCCAATACACTTTTTAAAAAAAATTATTACAAAACATTAATATTTAGCATGTCTGTTAATTAGTGTTGTATCTGTATTCACCATAGCTTTATTCTTCTCTGGGGTTTGCTTAGCTTCAAGAGGCAATTGCTAAATGAAAAAATGCCAACAAGGTATTATGACAAACCTATCTACATGAATTCCTGTGCTGCTGGTATAAGAACAATTAGAAAAGCTCAGATGAGCAGCTCTGTATTGTTTCTTGGCTTATGTACAAGAAGGACTTTATGCATTTATATGAAACCCAGAATCGTTATAGAACAGCTGTAAGATAATCACTAGAGACTCAAACTTCAGCAAAAAGACCCTCTAAGCTCAGAAATATTCTTATGTTTTGTTTTAAATAGGAGAACACTCATTACACGCACTTTTCTTGCTGACATCTGAGAGAGGGAATTCCAGATAAATTAAGAGTGGAAGAAATTAAGAGTAGTAAATTTCTCTTCTTTTGGAGGGGAAAAAAATGTAAGTGCTAAAGAGTTTCTTAATCTCACAAATCCCTACTTTTCAATGTAAGAGAAATTTCCAGATCAAATGAAAGCTTCAAGATCAGAATGGGATGATTAGAATGATAATGCCAGACTTAACATCAAGTTTTATTTTAACTTTTGAAATTATGACCCACTACAGAGTGAACAAATTTAAGATCAAGAGCTTTAAGTAGATCTGGCTACAGCTTGTTCTGAGGATATATTCTGGGGTGGTGACGTTCTGTAAATGTCTTTAAGACATGTAAATGGCTGTGCCAGCTACAAGATAGTTCATAAATGGTCCCAGATAGGAGGTCTGTAGCACCAGTGAGCAGATCTACCATATGTTGATGAGGTGAGCAGCCAAGTAGAAAATCGGAAGACACGAGTTAAAAATAGGTGGGTAGTGTTATATGAAGAGAAGGATTTAAAGCTAAGCAGGGAGCGGGGGAGGGCGGATGAATCGGGCGGCAGAGAGAGAAGATATTAGTATTGCTTATGGGCAAGTGGAGCAGATGGTCACTTGTTTCATGTAGGGAATTGATACAGGCACTGAATTCTGAGTCTGGTTAATGTAGGTCTAATTTTTTTTGGTTTCATAGTGAAATTACCATGATTCAAACATCATTCTCTTTGAGGTTCCAGTCCAAAAATATGGGAAAGTCCCTGTGCAAGAACAGTATTATTGCCATAGACGTGATGTCTTTAATATTGGCCTGCACACAAGATGAACCATAAATCTCCAGATTTTAAAATTATGAGCAGTTGCAGCCTGAGCCAATTCTTCCCCTTTCACCAAAACTGAGTCGATTGAAATTGCTGTATCTGAATCTGTAGTGGAATCATGATCTATTTATTCATTAAAGAGGTAGAACAATCTTATAAGCGGGTCGGGCATGTGCTTATGAGGAAGGGAAGCTGAGTTTCATGCTGGATTCTCTCTTTAGCTTGTCTACAATAAGGTGTGCTCTCAGGAGGATAGAATCAAGTATCCATTTCTTGCCTGTTGGGCATACACTGATCGAGATATTTGAGAGGAATTTAGTGTATTTTAAATTTTTACCTGCAGAACAAGCAGCCCATCCAACCACTTACAAACCCTGCTAGTGTAAAACATTAAGCTGTATGCCTGAGTATAAACAGTGCTGAACAGGGAAAAGAAAATTTCATGTTACAGCTTGAAGTTTTCAGGGTGAAATTTTGGGAAGGAAAAATCTTAAATGAAGAAAAGTATGTTGAAGTGATAATATCGATCTTTAAAGGATTTCTATTGCATAAAATGACATGTTTATTTTTGAAATGTAGATGACATATGATATGGGTAACTTTTTTAAAATACTTTGTCCACAGACTCTTGCTGCGATAAAGTAAATGTATCTGATTCCTGTTAGGATGACTTGAAAGGAAAAAGGTGTGGGTCCTTTCTTAGCTTCCATTTAGTATGTACAACTCAGTGAAAAGCCCAAAATTATAGCGTGGCTTTGAGGAATGTGTATATTTCCTTATTTGAAGCTTTGCTCTTTTTGCATTAGAATTTCAATATTTGGCTTTATTTCCATATTTAGGGGGTTCACCATATTTAACCTTTTTACTAAACTCATATAATCGCTTTTCTTAGATGTTTCTTGGGTAGTTTCAGTAATTGCAGTAGGAGAACTTTTGCTTGGAAAGGTCTTCTGGGAATTATCAACTCCAGGCCCCCACTTGAGGTGGTGCTGTTACTAAAACTTGGTCCAGCCAGTCCTGGCCTTGTTTTCCTGTCTTGAATCCCTCTGAGATGTTCTTGTTGAACAACCTGACCCTGAGAAACATTACCTTCCTTGAGAAAAAGTTTTTTTCTGATGTCTATGTGACTTCCCTTCAACTTGGTTTTTTGATTATCACTTTCATATTAATCTCAAGCTTTTGGAGGAAAAGAAATCCTTTTGCAGCTTACATTTCTGTTCTGTTGTCCTGTTATCAAAAGCTGACAAAATCCTTCTGTGGTTTGTTGGGGTTTTTTTCATTGAATCTTGCAGTATTATCAGGGAAGAAAAAATGAGTTACTTCTAAGAATTCTGTTCTTTTATACTGACCCCAAACTTTTTTTAAGGAGCAAACAAGTGGAAAAATAAAAATGAACAGATTTTCAGGCTCCTTAGTAAATGAAAACAAACTTTTGTTTCCTTACACGAAAGGGACATTCGTAGTGAAAACATGTTTTGGGGTTTCAAGTAATAAGTGTAATAACTGGTTGTCAAAAATAACTTACAAATTTGTCTGACTATCTATTTATAATTTTGTATTAAAAGTTGAAAACAGTAATGCAGAAATCCCAGTGTAGTGGATAATCTGGTACCAATGGGCTCTTTGAAATCCTTTTACACTTCAAAGTGCCGTACATTACCTAATGCTAACTGCACCTCGTGGCTATGGGATTCTTAGGGGAGCTAATTACTGCTGGCCTAAGGACACCTCCCCTGCCTGTGGTCTATCCCAAGGCTGCTTATGTACTTCAGCAAAAGACTGTACCTGCAATGAAAGCCAGTCTGTTAGGGCATAATGATGACTTCAGAAACCCACTCCTTACCTGTCTTCACAACAAGGGAATCTCAGTGACACGCATGGCTTTCTAAGGTACCCTAGGTTAAAAAGAATTTCATTTGTTAGAATCTTGGCCATCTGAAGCTGTAATCTAAGAGTATGGTGGTTTTTTTACAATTTCTCAGGCATTCTATATCCATAAAGAAAAATTAGGAGAATCTTCCAGTCAATACTCTTTTTTTTAACACAGTATTAGAAGTAAAATGGACTTCAAAAAGTGGTGGCAAAACCCCTTGTGTGCTTGTTTTGCAATTAAGTTATAAAGTCTGCATCCTGAAGTTTCTGTCTCTGGTTTACATTTTTGTTGAAACTGAGACCCTTCTATGATCTAAGACCTGCTACAATCTGAGGTCTCCTATGACCTTCCCACACAGAGAACAAAAAGCCATTAATCTGTAACTTAGGTCAACTCAGTGTCACTTCATTATGAATACTCCAGTCCGAGAGATGAGGATGCTATTCATGCAAGCACCCTGGAAATGTGGGGTTCTTTAAAAAGCAAAGGGAATTTTGAGAATAGGTACATTGCAAGGTGGCTGCCTGTATCTTATTTTCTGTTGTTATTGGAGAGTTCCTATTTATAACAAACAAATTCTATTTGACAGTTGAAACAGAATGAGAAATAGAGGTCTGGATAATACATCGATCTAGGCTGTCAAGCTGAGGGTTGATTTGAAGGTCAGTCGTATGTTCTTTTTCCACATTCCCATAAAATGATGACTATAATGATATATATGTAATCTAATTTGGGAAGAACAAAAAGGGTTTTCAGATTTCTGACTATATTCTTGTATTAATATATTAAAGTAGATGTTTCCTTTTAATTGATACAGTTTTATATATTAGTGTCCTTGCACCATTAGTCATCAGAGTCAGCCCCTTTTTGCCTTAAGTGTAAACACTGACAGAATCAGAGCAAGCTGTCCTACATGAACTTGTTCCTGATTTGGAGAGATTTCAAGGGGAGTGGGATGTCGTGTTGATGCTTTTCCTCTCTCCTCAGAGAGCAGAATAGGCCAAGGCTCTTAAGAGGTGCAGCTGCAGTGGGAGTACTGGGGTTAGCTATTGGTAACACATGTTGGTCAGGAAATCTGACAAGGCAGGTACATACAGATCTACACTGAAAAAAACCACATTAGTTCAACAATTAACAGTTTAGCAGATTAGATTTGATTCACGTAGTCCCAGTGTGGGTTTAAAACAGCAAATATGAATACATGGGAATATATTTCTGGAAAAGTGGTGTAGGGGGGCAGGCAGGCAAGAGAGCTGAGAAGCTCATCAAAGAGAAGTCTGGTTCCAATGCTAGTCTTATAAAAAAGGTTAGGAAAAAGGTGTGCAAGCATCAGAAACATGAATTATAAGAGCTTAGTTACCACACATGGACATAGATCATCTACTGGACTGCTGCTTACTCAAAAAATTACAGTTTGAGGTGGTTGTAGCTGGGGCTGGTATCTCTTGCTGGTGGGAACTAGTTGTGATTTGACCCTGATGACGGATTGAGGCATTCTGAGTTTGGACAGCATCACTCTTGTTCCTCTTGGCTCTGTGTCCACGCTCACCTCATCATTTGACTGCTATGCCAGTGAGAGATGAGTGATTTCTTTTAACCTACCTGCTGCTTATGCATGTTCTCCTGAAGTTCACTTTGAGCATCTTATTAACTCCCCTGTGGCTAATGTGGAAGGAGATTAAGGTGTACAGAAAGGAGTACATACCATGCTTAATGAACCCATCCTTAATGAAGATGTTTCTTATCCTGAAGACATTTTTAATTTCAGAGAAAATGAAAATTGCAAGTGTTTCTAAAACACATGTGCATCTGATCTGACCTCAGCAGGTTGTCTGCTGCTGCACAGTGACAAACCACTTTGCTTCTAAAAGAGCACTAAACTTATTAGCTGTGCACAGACCCCACGAGTTCATTTTATACAGGAGCTGGGGAGAAAACCTGAGATGCTGATAAAAGTTGATTCTTTCATGAAGTGAGGAATACTTGGTCAAATTAGCATATTCTCTTGAGTGTGCATTTTAAAACTTACTAAGCTCAGTACTGTAAAAGGCAAAACTATCCTCTCCCATCCAAACTCTGTGGCCTCAGGAGTCACATTTCTTCTTCTACCAAAGGTTGGAGACTAAGGACTGATAGTAAAAGACTTCTAGCAAAAGTGGTGCTGGAAATGTTGAGCATGATACGTGCTGGAGACAAAATTAACACAGGGACTTTGTACAGCTGTGTGGACTTAGTCTAGTCTGGGATCCTGAATCCTCCATGATCAGCACAAGCTGATTCAGAGGATAAAACCTGCAGCAGGTACTTATATGAAACAATGTCTTCAAGGAAGGTTTTCCTTTTCAGCACAGTAGTTAGAGATTGTAGCCATGCTTCACATGGTATTTAAAGAGTCTTGCATCTTTCTAAGAACTGAGTATCTTGAACATCTGCTAGATATTCAAAAGTGATTCAGATGAGGTCTCTAAGGAGGAAAAGTAGCAAGAGTTTGTAAATATGATCAGATCCTACAATAATAACTGAACATCAGTGCCAGCACTAATGAGAAAAACAGAAGCTGTTAAAATGAGCTAGAAAGCTTTTAGGCCTATTAGTCTCTCTGCCAAATGAACTTTGGAGCTTTAATACACAAGCTTTTAGGATGCTCATGCAGTTAACTCTGTATGTTTTAAAATGCTTGTCTTGTCAGTAAAAGATAATATTTCATTGAAATACAACAACTTTAGTGAAAATATCTGCTATTTCCTGATCGCTTAACAATTCTGATTTCTTCTGATTTTCAATCCCATTGCAAGAATTACAAGTGAAGGAGGACTCCTGTACAGCTGCTTCAGGAGTTGTTTGTCTGCAATGGCACATTTGTTTTCCATCTGAGTGTTTGCTTAAATTGCATTTCATCCCTCATTTATATCTCTCATCTGCATGGTAACGTTGTGCTCGCTGGTGCAGTTTCACTTGCTGTCATCCACATGACTCTTTGTGACTTCATTTGACACTGCATTAAGGTGAACCACAATCTTGTTAATGGCAATAAGCACCAAGGTGGTTGAGTGCTCCTTTGAATGAAGACAGATGAAGGTAGGGAAATGTAATGACTATACACACTGTGAAGTAAAAGTGCTGTCTTAATGGACTAAAATCAACTTATGTGGATAAAATTACTTCACTAACACACAGTTGAGATTAACTTGACTGACTCAGCCAACAGCTTGCTTAAGGTATCTTATTATTGCCATATCACTAAGGTCTAAATCATAACAGGTTCCCTGAGTCTGATACTGCTGGTAGCACTCATGCCTGTAAAACCTAATTTTACTCCTGGGTAGGTACTTAGTCTAATTTATTTCACTACCTAATGCTTATTGCAGAGAATATATCTGGACATAACATTTGTTCTCAGAGTTTTTGAAATAAAAACCCCCTCAGCTACCAGAGAACAGATGAGAACAGATGTCACAAAGAGACTGGCCAGTTCAGAGAATTTTCCATGAAACTGGCTCTGAAATCACACTAAGCTTTTGTCTATTCTAATATTTATGCATTGCTTAAACTGTCAGCTGCTAGATGGCACAATATATTTCCAGTTGCAATAAGCATTCATACAAACACTATATTATACATGAAGGAAAAACACATGAGAATGATTTTTTTATGGTTAATGGAGCTGTAGAACTCAACATGGTGGTACAGCATGTCTGCAGAAAAAGTTGGTTTTCCAGAACTTGCCAAGACAGTTAAATTGGTAAGAATACTGGTAGGAAAAAAACTTTAATATTTGAGAGATGGTTGAAATAAAAATGCTTTAAATCCAATGCAGGATTTTAAAGAAACAGTTGGGAGTTGTCTTTCTCTAGTCTTTATTCTGTACTTCTGTTTCTAACATACAAAACCATCACTGTCTTTATATTTCCAAAGATTTTTTTTTAATTATATCATGACTTCATTGTGTCTTGTAGCAAATAACATCCCTGGCAGTAGATCTATGCATGCATATGGACAATTTTTTCCAATATTTTTACTTAAAAGTTTTGATAGGGTGAAGTGTAAATGTAGCAAGGTTGTCTATTCTGTATGGCAAGGACTTCCTATCGTAGGAAAGATGGAGCACACATTTTCCAAGAATTCTGTGGAGAGAGAACTTTGTCATGTCTTTAATTTTTGAGAGTGAATAGTACACATGGGTCAAGCATGGATTCAACCAAAGAGCAGACTTGAAGAAAACCCTGATGTCTTGGCAAACCATTTTGGTTGGTTGGCTAGTTTTGATACAGTATCAGCATGCAGAAGATAATGAGATGGGCAGGCAATGCCCTGAGGCAACGAGGGGTTTAGGGGAGTTGCTCTTGACGAGCTGAGCCAAGGCAGTCTCTTACTCCAGTGGTGCAGCTGACTCTGTGGACAGTCAAACAATGGCTGCTTCATCTGGACTGTACTGAGCTTTTGATACTGTCCACTATGACCTCCTCATGTGCAAACCATCCAGGAAAATGCCATGACATTACATTCAGAGTCTTAGCCATAAAGTAATTGCCACACTACTTCAAACTTTGCTAAGTAGTCCCCTGTTCCTGACTCCAAGCAAGCAGCTGCTTTACTTAGAGGATAAACATCAGAGGCAATAACTATGAATGCTGCTTTGTTTTTTACACTTTGGAGTGATTTTTTTCCCTACTACCACAGTCTTTGTAAATGTATTCTCCTTAGTCTACTTTCAAATTCCTAAATAAAACAGGCAAAAGGA
The DNA here is from genome assembly GCA_013397055.1 of Pachycephala philippinensis. Classification (NCBI taxonomy): domain Eukaryota; kingdom Metazoa; phylum Chordata; class Aves; order Passeriformes; genus Pachycephala; species Pachycephala philippinensis. The sequence goes on from VWZT01009969.1 coordinate 427,322, forward strand.
GGGGCTGCCAGCTGATTCTCCTGTGGTGCACAGTACTCTTTGCTGTGTTGAACATGTCTGAAATGCTGACCTACTGTTTTGCAGCTTACCTTTTTTTTTAGCAGACTTTCTTCTCCACCATCTTATGTCAATAATGAGAGAGCAACAGAGTAAATATGTAGGTACTTGACTAGAAAGGGCAGCTACTGACCTGCCTGCCAGGGATGATTTTACATTTCCCAGCATGCATCCATTTTGAAAGTTATTGAGGGGGATTTTGACTTCCAGGCCACTGCAGCATAATCACTGAACAGTTATTTGCTGGAGGCAATCACTATTATTATGGCCCTTACTCCACATCTCTTGAAGGCACTGAAGGATTGATATTGATTTTTGAGTAGCATTTATAAGGGGCCTGTGCACTTGAGAGTAACTGGACCATATCATTAGACTATCGAGGGGATTTTCCATCAACTATATTTCTAAAGGTAACGCTAGTAGAAGAACTCTTAACCTCTGAATCAGAAGATGGATGTATAAGAGACATTAGTATTTTAAAGGAAAGAACTTCAAGAAAACAGCTGCTAAAAGACTTTGAAGTTGTGGATTACAAGCTAACTCTTGATTTATGAAGGCAGCATAGTAATAGTTTTCTAATTAATTGATCTGATTGTTCTCAAGAGTGTTTGAGTCTTAATATTCACGGAAGTCAGTGATTAGGAAAACCTATTTCTTGGCATCAAAACAAAGCGGACCCTCAGAAAAATAAAAGAATGTAACAGGTGCTTGGCCACACTCATTGCATCAGTGGCAGCTGCTAATGTGGCATGTGAGTCCCAGGCCAATGGACTGACTCACCCCACCTTCTCCTTTGACATGGTCCCTCTTCTGCTCTGTCACTATTTTAGGTATTCCCAGCTCTGCTCTAAAGCTCCGTGGCTCTGACAACGCTGGGCACTCAGGAGCAGTGGCTACAGGTGAGATGTGACCCCAGTCCATGAGCAAAGCTGCAGCTTCGGCTGCCAGTGTGACCCTATCCCCATGTAGTCTGTGATACGCTGGTTTGTGTTAGGCTTCACATTAACACGTCTGAATGAGTTGCAGAAATCCTGGAATTTCCTAATAGGATTTTAGAGTCAGGTCAGATTGAGCTAACTGAGATTTAGGTGAGATTACAGTAAATTTCACCTCAAGTTAGTTGAGCACAGATAGCACCTCAGCCAGAGAGTCTGTCACCATTTTTTAAGAAAAAACAGATTTCACACCCAAGTTAGAAATAAAATTTTAACAGCTTAACTTGGAAACAATGGTATCTCTATCTGCCAAGAAATTACTAAAGTTTATTTACTGCAAGGAGCTAGAATTAAATAAGAAAACAATTTGATTTTAATTTCTAATTTTCTCTTTTTTAAAAATTAGGCACACAACTTGTCCTTTACCTTTGATTAGTTTTAATCTCAGGTTCTCACACAACCTAATTTACTGTTACCATAAATAGAATCCCAACAGGAATGTTATTTTTTTTTTAAAGAAAGTACATATTCCCAGGGTTTTACACTCAGAATCAAGCAAAAACATGAGGAAATTAGTCTTCAGCTTTCAGACTTTTCTTTCTTACTACAGTAGTTATCTTGGCCGCCATCTTAGCTAGTAAATTTACCCAAATTTACCCAGTTCTGCATTATTGTATTTGCTACTGACAGTATGCCTATGAATAACTCATCCAAATTTGTGAAATTTTTTAAGAAGTGAGAAATATGAACTTGAGAAAGCCAACAAATTTGTATGTTTATTAGACAATATGACCTTCCAAAGGACACCGTTTTCCCAGAAGTTTGGCTTTAAGAAGTCAAAAAGCTTTTGAATATATTTGCTTAAACCACAAAACTTTGCATGTGTTTCCCTTGTAAATAAAGGATAATGTAATGCAGAAGAACCTTATTTAAACTTCACATACAAATATGCATGAATGCCAATTGGGTTAAATTTTCCTGACTTAATTTGAATTAACTGATGGGTCTTTTGACACAAGCTGTGCTAACTGTTGCTTATTTGGGTGCACTATATCAGTGAGCATGGCAATCAAAAGCTCAGCCAGATGTTCATATTTTCTTTGATTGCCCACAGCCTTAGGTTTGAAGAAAAGTCAATCAGCAAAATTATTCTTCTTAGCATCTGTCAAGGTACTGATCACATTACCATAATGGCAGTCAGAAAAGCAGAATGGCTCTGATTCCCTTTCTCTTAACCTGGTATCAGCCTTCAGCTCTCTGCAGTCTTGGTTTGATACCATCACAAAACATGGAAATTTTGTGAAACTAGACCAAATGTATTTACAAGTGGTTGATTTCACCACAGTGAGGAGTGAATGTATTTTTATCTTTATACAAGCTTACATTTATGTGAGTAACTTCTATAAAAGCATATTTTGTATGTTTTATACTGGCATATATTTAGAATGTGTTATTGACTGAAGGGATATTTTTTCCCAAACATCGTATAAATGCTTTTAAGAAGTTGAAAAACGAAATATATTCCACCTATGTACAGGAAATCTAAGCCTACTGAAACAGTTTCTTTTAATTTGCTTTAAAGTTTTGGACACCTGTAAGATACATCCAGATACATAATTTATATTTACAGCACAAGCAATGTCTTTCAATTCATTAGTATTTTCATGAAAGCATAAGAGAAAAATAATTTTCGTGGGTTCGTTTTTTTCTAAGTGTTCTAAAAGCATCTGTCAGAAAGAGAATTTGCATTTATTTTCAGATGGGATACAGATCAAGACTGTCTTAACCTTTCTCTCCTTTCATCTCTAGGTGTTTAAAATGTGTATTTGCATTTCCTGCATAACTGGATCCTAGCTCATTAAGGGTAAGACCTTCTTTTGCAATCCCAATAGGAGCAGTGCCTAACAAGAGAGAATGCATGGTTTGCACCTTTGTTAATTTAAGACTTTACCACAGCCTGCAGTTCTGCCCTGCTCTGGAGTGTTTTAACTTGCAATCCCCACCTGCCTGCCAGGCAGCTGAATATTTTGAGCAAGACTTATCATTCCATTTGTTTCTATAGGATACCCTCAGCCTAAGACAATTCACAGCTAAGGGGGAGAACCTTAGGGGAAGAGAGCCCGGCCTAAACCACAACTGTTAATTTGGTGCTTGTCTATTTGTAAGACTGATGCAGGTCTCTCACTTTGTTGTACATGTTGCACAGAAACATCCTAAAGCTGTGAATGTAGAAGAATCCTTGCCATGGTCCTTAAAGGTGATGGACTGCAGACAAGGGGATTCTTTATTTTCAACTGTTTATCTTTAAAATTCTGCTGAAATGTCCTTCATATATCACCAAGTGCAAAAGCAGACCTGTGGGCAGTAACAACACTCTGTGCTCCTTCTCCCGGTTGAGTAGTGAAAGTTTTGTTCCTCTTTTACAATGTTTAATGTGTGTCACATCAAAAAGATGAATTTAACCTGACAGATGAAGATAATAGGGGAAAGATTCTGGAAATATTATTATGGGTGATGAGCTCCAGCAGCAAATAATTCAGGAAGGAGTTTATTGAAGGAAGCTCCCAGGCTCAACCACAAAACCCTGAATGTGGCTTAGTTCTCAATCAAAGCTTTCAGAGAAAGAGATTGCATGAAAGAGGAGCTACAGCGTCTTCCACAAAGCTGCTTAGTATGACTCATGTCTCAATGGAAGTGTTTTCAGTGTAAAAACTCTTTAGATAGTGCTTCAAAACCAATGACACACATCCCTAGCTCATTTCTAGAGTTGTTTAAATATTGCCTTTGCATGCCTGCTGTTCTAATGCCCACAGCTACTCAGGTTTTGCAGCCCATTGTACCACAGAAACACCTGGGTAAAGAAAACAAACCCCTTTTCATTCCTTCACTCTGAAACAGACTCTCACCTCAGGCTGCAGACATCAAGCTCTGGAGAGACTGACCCCCAGGCTGGTGCTAACTCATGGGAAGCGTTTTGCACGGCGCGACAGGGAGAAAGCTCAGAGTGCCATTGACTGCAAGCACCATGGGCAGGGAGTCGGAGCACATGCACAGGTTCGGAGGAGGAGAGGGCAAAGTTTGTATTTGGTGGGGTTTGGGTTTTTGTTGGTGTTTTTTTAACTCTTATTATGCCTCTGAAGAGGTAACAACTAAATGTGAATCCACCTCTTCCGCATGCACACATATAAAACTCTGTGGGCCCTGCGAGTGGTACATTCTTAATATGATGCTTTTAGGAGAAATGAGAATTGAGGGGAGAAAAATGCCCGACAAAAAGACAGTGTTGGGTTTTGGCTAGGGGTAAGTGGAGGTACATCTCTTTTGACACACGCATGGGCTCAAAGTCACCTCGTGGGCTTTGGAACCACCTGGCAGAGCGCAGCCCCCCTCAGGCTGGGCCCACGGGCCCTGAGGGCCACCCAGGGGAGTGCCCAACCCAGGCCTCTGCAGGGAGTTTTGCTCAGAACAAACATATAAAGTGTCCTTAAAGCCACCTCTTAAAGGAAGGCTTTTGTCTATTTCTTGGAGTACTAAGCTGTAAGTATCACATTGAGTGCAGTTTTGCGTGCCACAATAGAAGAAAGATTTAAACCTACTGGAGAACAGCCAAATGAGAGATACAAAGACAGTGAAGGGCCTTGAGAGGAAGCCATCTCAGGAGCAGCTGAGGTCACTTGGCTTGGTAAGTGTGGAGGAGACACAGATGAGACCTCATCGCAGTCCACAACTTCCTCAGAGGCAGAAAGGGAGGGGCAGGCAGTGATCTGTCTCTCTGGTGACCAGTGGTGGGGCTCAGGGAACAGGTGTGAAGCTGAGAAGAGGCTTAGGTTGAATATTAGGCAAAGGTTTTTCCCCCAGAGGGGGTTTGGGCACTGGAACAGGCTCCCCAGGGAAGTGGTCACAGCACCAAACCTGGCAGAGTTCAAGAAGTGCTTGGAAAATGCTCACAGGCACAGGGTGTGACTCTTGGAGTTGGGCCTGTGCAGGGCCAGGAGCTGGACTTCTATGATCCTTGTGAGTCCTTGTCAACTCAGGATACTCTATGATTTTATGATCCCTTGGCTGTAGTTGGTCATCTTTGTTTGTAACTCTTCCTTGTCACACATACATTGTTTGCAGTCCCCGGGCTTCACCCTTTTCTGTCTTTTGCCGTGTTGTTACAGCCCTGACCTCTGTATGTAGGAGTCACCCTTACTTACAAAGATCTGGAGGCACACATCGAGCTCTGTCTTCCTTCGCTGCGTTTAAACAGAAAAGGGCAGAATGCTATCTGGCTATCAAAAATATTGCAGTGTTGCAAGAGAGCCCTGAAGTACTCGGTGGTTTTGCTTCCTCTGAGTTATGTGTCTGATTAGAGTTAAATGTATCATTTCATACACTATCACAGCTGAGTTCCACTTGGGTAATGTGCATCCAAATTTGCTGTATATCTATATGGTGTATTTATTGTTGTGCATATTAAGAGGGTATTAACTAACTGTGCTTGCATATGTTTCAGCCCTTAGTTGGCTTTCAAATTTGTGATTTCGCTTTCATCTTAGTTTTATAGTAGATAATTCTAACCTTCTCATTAAATTTAATGAGTAATCACATTGGCTCACTGCTGTTTCTACATGGTACACTTGTGCATACAGTCATCAGAAAGATGATGCAAAACATGAGAAATGAATGCACACATGCAAAACCGCATAATGCATTGAAATAGTCAAGAATCATTTAATCAGGTACATTTTCAGGTATCCTCACATAATGTGGACTGACCATTTTTCAGTTTTTTATTGTTTTCTCCAGGAATATTTTCATGAAAAGATGTGATGCTATTTCAAATGGGGTTCCTCAAGATATTGTGGCTTTGTTTTGAGGTCAATGTGTTCAGAAAATGAAATAGGTCAACTTCAAAGTGCAGAGAGCAGTTTCAAAGGGTCAGCAATGTGAGCTGATCTCCCACTGTTTTTATCTGACTTTCCTTGCAGAGACAGCCCTCAGTGCTGCCTGGTCTGTACTCTTCTCTGTGGTAAGAAAAGGACACAGAAACTGAGCAGTCCTTGTCATTGCCTGTTCCTAACCTGGATGGTCCAGACAGGCAGAATGTTAGTGTGGGTGTATTTTGATTTCTGAGCCTGCTCACCCTCACCCATCATCCATTCTCTCTCCTAACCTTGAAAGTTAAGTATCTCATCCCCCTTTTCAGATCTCCCGTGCTTTCCAGTGCCCCAATATAACGTGGCTGCTCCACAAGAATAGAGGTCCTGCAGAGGAGGCAGCGTCGGGACTGTCTGAGAGGGAGGTGAGTGTGGGAAGGGAGGGGAGGGAGAGTGAGGCACAGGGGTGTGGCTGCAGGCAGTGCTGCGGGTGTTTCACAGAGACCTGCAATCTTTGCTGCTCTTAAGGTGTGTTTTTTATAAACCAGTTTTGCTGCTGCCCCCTAACTAGCGGGCCAGTGCACCCCCCTCTTTGCATTGACTATGGGAAACAACCCTGAGCCCTGCTGTATCACAGATCACACGGGGTGCTCCCAGACTGCCCATAAAGATTTCTCACCCTCCTGCCCTATGTTGCCCCATCATTCTTTTCCCACATATTTCCCCTGTCCTTTTTAATTTTTTTTTCCCCCTACTACGTTTTCCTTCTGTCTGTTGTACACTGAGACCTATTTTATTGTGCCTTTCTTTTCTAGACATGCCTTTATTCCACTGTTAGTACTGTACTCAGCTCCAGCACATGGGAAAACAGTCTTGGTGTGGGCAGCAGTGGACTTCCTCCTATCAATCAAATATTTTCAATCATTTTGGAGAAAAACATCTCATTATTTCAAATGGCAACATCACAATTAAAAAAAGGGGAGAAGTTGGAAGATGAAACATATTTCGTTCATTTCAGAATTTGGAGAGCTGTAGAAAGTTTTCACAAATTAAAATTCCATTTTTGGCCCTTTCTGACAGTAAACAGCTTTGATCTTAATATCTGTGCACTGAACAACTCTGCAGGCTTAGAGCAAAGTGGATATTTCTAAAATCCTTCTGAGGAATAACAAAGAGATAAGTGATCCCTATACATCCAAATCAGAAAGCTACTGAATAGCGAATGTTATGAAGATTATCTGTTTATGCATTCTCCGGAGCCTGAGCCCTCCCATTGTGCTACATTACCTTGTGAGCCAGTTTGGGTGCCAGGACCACAAAGCAGAGCTACTTTCTCACCTGAGCTGCCATTGAGATGATATTGTAACAAAAAAAAAAAAAAAAAAGGGACAGGCTCAAGAGACTGTATGAATAGAATATAAAACCTTTCTTTTTTTTTTTTTTTTTTTTTTTTTGGGTTAATATTTAGCAGAAAGAAGCTTTTATGTCAATAAAACCAGCTTCATTACTTCATTATAAATCTTTCCATCTCTCATTCCACTTAACATACTCTCTGTGCTGCAATGAGGAGGGCCTGCTTTAGAAGCTGTGCAGCTCCATGATATACTCTGGCTGACTTGTGTGGGCTTTCTGAGTAAGATTATGAGTAAACTAACAAATAAGAAATCAATATTTCCATTTCAGAAACAACAATTATAGTGTAATGTTTTTATTTTGTTAGTCACATCCTGAGTCTCCTCATTTAGTTAACATCTTTAATTTAAAAGCTCAGCTTTATGGCTCTGCTGTAGCTATGTTTACTTTTTACTTGTGCTGGGGAACTTCAGAGCTTGCAGGCTGGGCCTCTGCAGGCCACAGCTCACTGGCCTTGCACTGCTGCAGCCCACGGGGAGCTATGGCCGTATGTGAGATCTCTGGTATCAGATATTTCAGGTGAGAGGGGAGCTGAGTGTGAGGCTCCTGTGTTCATTCCTCGTTATTAAGAAGACCTTGGAGCTCTGGGCAGCCTTGTCCCAGCCCTGCGAACTCAGGTTCTTTTAATTAACCACTGAAAACACAACACAAGGTCCACTATAGAGAATTTCTGCGGCTAGAAGAGAATTAATTTGGTTTTCGTCCAGCACCTTATTGGATGGACCGAATTTTTAATTTTCATCCGCATTTTAATCACAGTGCAAGCTGGAGTTCTTTCATGCTTCAGCAAGATTTAGCTACATTGCCTTTTTGATGTTAAAAAAAATAATTTCCTAGATTATAAGGGGGAGCAGAGGAGGCACTTAGATCCCAGTCCCACCGCGGAGTTTTCAACAACTCTTGTCTGTCTTACTGAAGTTAGGTGTGTTTTGATGGAGATCACTTCTTCCACCCTTGAGAAACTGGAAACAAAGTCAAGGTCTGCCAAAGCTCCCTGGACAACCTAGACAAAACATGTCCATTGTGGGCTTTGGCTGCATCCTCTCTCATTAGAACAGAGCCTTCGTTCACACAGCTGAGAAAGAAACAAGCCCAATTTTGGCTATAGCAGTGTTTCTGAATATCTGTATGCTTGCAGCCTTCCTCACTATTAATCTTCAATGCTTTTATTGAAAACAAAATGTATAAATAGCTTTAGAGCAATCTACTCCTTGGCAATAATCTTGGCATTGCTTTTCACTGAACTAACAATGAGCCTCTGATAATTTATGTGCTTTCAAAAGGAACACAAATAAGACACGTTTCCAGGTAAATATAATAGACATGACATTTAATATCCTGTCTTTGTAATTTTCAATTTTTTTTTGGTGCATCTACAATAGAAGGTGTTCTTTTACAGAAAAATGAGTGTGCTTGCAATAGAAAATCGGTGGCTATTAAGGCTTCTCCTTCCAGCCATTAGCATGTGAAGATTCATTTTAAAATTAACAAAGCTGTTCCCAAGGGGAAGAATCTTAAGGAGATAGCTGTCCTTATTTTTTGAAGCTTTGTAGCTTTTTGTGTCACAAGATGGCTGTTGATGTTAGCCATAATGGCTCTCACTTGGACTGGAAAAAAAGCCTTCATTGCATTTTATAAATTTTTCCAAGAGATGTGCCAGTCATGTTGAGTTGATATTGCCCTGTCCTGGGTGAGAGAGAAAGTGAGAGGCAAAGAAACTCCACACATAAACACAGAACAGTTTGTGCCTCTCTCGTCATAGCTTGTCATTTAAATCTCTTTTGTATGTCTGTGTTATTCTGGACAGAACATTGCCTCAGTCTGGAGTTTTTTGGGGCTTGGTTTGCCATATGCTGACTTACTCCATTTCCATGCAACACAACCACAATCTGTGTTTGCAGTGAAGAAACCATCTCCAGGATGGCTCTCTGTTTAGAGGGGCTTGCCCAGACTACTGTAGGTAGGGTGAACAAATTGCCCAGCCTACTTTAGGTAGGGTGAACCCCCAAGATCACAGAACATCCAAGTTCTGTTTCTAGAGGTAAAATCCAGATCTTATATAACAATTTCAATCTTTTTGTGATTGTACGGGTCTTTAATTTAGGGTAGGAAAAATATTGCTTTGTTTTGGGCTTGGTTGAGTAAGGAATTTGACATGCATGGTTTTGGAGGTTTGGTTTGTTTTTATGCATTTTATAATACTGTATGATGAATCTGAGGTTTTATGTTTTTATGGCTATTAGGATTTGACTATAGAATCTGAAGCTTTTTTTCATAGGAAGACCAATTTGTGAGCTTTGATGTGAAATTTCTTTCTGTTCTGGAGAGTGCTCTTTTGGTTTGTTTGTTTGGGTTTTAAACACCGCTAATAGGAGACTTCTTTCATGGGAAGAACAAGAGCATAAAAGAATATATAATGGCATTTTTTCCCCCTTTAATCTGAAATGTGGAGAGAACAAGAACAGCAGATTGAAGAAGAGAATGGACAAAGAGGAGTTGGAATAACAAGCAGTGGTGAGATGCTTTCATGATAAGGATACTTACTTACTTACTATTGTAAGGTCAGTGGTTAAGGCCTTAAGAAAGATTAAAGGACCAGATGTGTCCTTGCTGAGAAGTGTAGGACACTCAAGTTCATTTCCTCCTTTGTGATGTTGCTGACACAAACCTTGGCAAGATGCTTGGACTAATTCTGGAAAAGATCTGGTTTCTTTTGAGTTCTTGAATACATCATTGCACTCTTAGAAACACCATCATGCTACAGACTAATCCTGACTCTGCCAAACCACAAACATCTTAATTTTTTACCCGAAAGCACCCAGCCGAGGAGTGGTTTTGGATTTTTTTTAGATAGGCTTCAACAGCTCAGCTCCTGACTTAACCCAGCCCACGTGAGCAGGAGAAAGTGGCTACACCTCTGCCAAACATATTGCAGCTGCCCTCACAGCTTATTAGACATAGCCAGAGTTCATAAAGAACAGAAAGAGCAGATTAAAAAGAGAGAAGGTTTTTTGGAGAAGGGGACGTATGTCATATCATTGGACCCATCACTGGTTCTCGTTCCACAGTCTAAAACAAGGTGCTAGAAATGTTGTGTTCCAGTGCTTTCTAAATCTTGGTCTAGTTCTTGTCTTCCATTTCCTATTAATAAATAGGGTCATTTGCCTACCTGATGGGGTCCTACAAGGATAAGCACCAGACTGTGAAGTGGACGGACACTGTAGGTTGTGAGTGGCTGGGGAAGGAGTATCCTATGTTGTGTTGGATGGTGTTATCTGGACTGCTGGAGCTATAAATCCATACAAACCAGATGTGACCTTGGCAGCCCTGCTGCCTACTGCCAATGGCCAGATCAGCACCCTCCCTGTTAGCACTTCTCTTCCCAGTGCTGTTGCCCGGTGCTTGCCAGGACATGTAGTAACATTCTTTTTTTTCGAGTCTGGATGGTCTGGAAGCAGAATGAAGTTATAGTAATGGGAGTGGGTGAGTTTTGGACATTGAAATAAGAGAATGACCAATCCAGATAGACAAGACTCGATTTTATTAATAAAATTTGTATTTTCCTCTTTGAGGTGACAGTTACAAACTTTGGTTCAAAAATAAAAGAAAATATGAACAGCAAGAAGTTGACTTTTGGAATCTCACTTTTACATGTATAAACGTGCATAAGAAAATACCAGTTGGAAACGAGCCAGCAGAAACTAGTACTATTTAATTTAACAATTTATAAGAAATAGAAACAAACATTTCTTTTCAAGTCTTACATATATTATGAAAAATAATTACAAAAGGATTTGTGTTGTAAAGCTAAAATGTAATTTCTACTTCCAACTACCTGAATAAAATGTTCAGAGGGAAGGCCAAACCAACGTGTTTTTTTTGGTGAGCTTTGACTAGTAAATTGTAAGGGTTTGGGTCAAAGACAGCTCTTTAGGAAGCAGTCCCTCGTATGTTGCTTAGCAACTGTGTAGAATCACATGACCTAGACATATTGCATCCCTGGCCTTCAGGTGGAGTAACAGGAAGAAAAATAATTCATATTAATGGGACAGGCAAATATTGTATAGACTATTCTGTGAAACTTTTAGTATCCAGTTCAGGAAGCAAACATCCATCATTGCTTACATAAACATCTAAGTAAACACTGCAAAAATCCATAAATAACTGTTTAGAATCCAGTTTTTATATTTATGTAGCCCAAATAAGCACAATGGAAACAAATCCAGATGAGATTAAGAAAAGAAAAAAAAGGAAAGCTATATGACTAATTTATTTCACAGATTTTTAACAGTTCTCTTACATAGAAGTTTGTTTTTTCTTACATATTTTCCCCACCCAAAAATATAAACTTGTTTATTTTAGGTATATACAGTTATCTTATGAAATTATGGAATTAGAATAGAAAATAAAAAGTCTGAGGTATAGCACCATGGATCACAGCACCTTTGAAGGTGCTTTCATTTCATTATCTAAATTCATTGTCACAGAGTGATATCAGCAGAAAAGAGTTGTTTGAGTGTGCTGCTCAAGATCTTCCAGTTTTGCCACCTTAAGTTTACTGGCGACTTCAAATAACAAAGCTCTTCAACAACAATATATACAAAGGGATTTTATTATTAATCAGAAATTGAATTGGCTTCACTGGCAATTACAGTTTAATTTTTTCAGAATACATACACAGTATTGACAATGTAGTTTCGTAATTGTAATATAAGAGCCAGATGCAATTCAGAGACACATGCAAGTTTTGGAATGGACAGAGAAATCACAGTATAGTACTGTACATAGAATAATTACAGTTTATATTAAACACTTTCTTAACGCCTCTTTGTTGTAATGGAAGGAGCACCATTGTCGTTGGTTTTTTACAGCACCAAAGGAATCCAAAGGGGGTGTTCCTGAAGTGAGCCCTAAGTTGTCTGTCTGTGCCACAGCATCTTTGCAAAATAAGTTTAAGTCATGTGATTCTGGCCCTACAAGGGCAACGATTACTTTCTAGATAAGACATACATACACAGCAAGACATTTTCTATGCCATCCTTACTCAAAACTTGCATGTGGCATGAAGTGGGTTGGTAGCACCAAAGTGCAACATATGTGTTGATCTGATTTTGTCTTAAGCTTAACCAAGGAAGCAGACAGGACCGACCTCAAATCCAAACTTCTGGTTCTGATCACCAAAGTCATTGATCATCACATCAACTATAGGCACTTGGTCTATTTTGGGCGTGTTGATTTCCAGCACCGTCTTTGCATAGCCCTTTCTTGACTGTTAAAAAAAGAAGAAAAAACCCCAAACTGTTACAGATCTCAGCAGGTAACATGTGCTGTAGAGCTTCATAGTTTATATCTGAAGTGCAGAATTTTTAAATGATTGCCCTGTCATGCACCAGATATTGCAAACTCTAAATCTTATGTTTTCTTATGATTTCATTTTAAAAATGTGATATGGAATGTTTTGATTTTAGATGGAGAATGGCCCATAGGTTTTTTACATACTAAAGTAGGCCTTCAAATGAAAAATGATCTAAGATATTTCATGTTTCTTAGAGAATTCTCAGTTCATGTCTATACTATTTAATAAACAATAATATTCTCACAGCAGTGCACATCTTCCCTGTGAAAAAAAATCACTAATTAGGTCTGAAAGAGAGAAGATCCACTTCTAAGAAGAAAGACTGTAACTGTCTCACAAAATATTGGAGCAGCTGTTTGGGCAGGAAAGGAAGCAGTACTCTGACAGAACTGCCAACTGCTGCACTTGAAGCCAGCTTTGAAGGCACACCCTTGCTGCCTAAGGAAGGCTCTCCAGCTCCTCCATGCATCACTCAGCCCAGGCATCATGGCACTTATCAGCACTGCTCTTCCTTTAGATGGTCTCGTATCTGCTGAGACCCCTTTCAGCTATACCAGGGTCTTGGAGTTCAGATGAGCATCCAAGCTGACAGATCTGAGTGTTCTCAGTTTAGTGACAGTTGCAACTTTCAGCTGTCTCTGGAGCTCTACGTTTCCTCTCTGTGGTTAATAAAAGTGAAATGAAAATACAAGGCACACAGAAAGGCTGACATGAAGCAGTTGTGTGTTAGAATCTCACTGCTGAGGGGAGGTGCTTTGCACCTCCTGAGCTGCATCTCTGCTTCAGAGCCAGGTACATATCCTGGCACTTTCAGGTCTCTAATTCTGTATCTCTGACTTCTCAGAAACTGCCTTCAGAATGCTCCTGTATCAAACACCAAAATAATTAATGAGGCTTCAACTGTCACTTGTTCCTTTGATGTTTTTGTTTCAAAGCGTTTTAATAGAGACTCTCCTATTTCTGAAAAGTGGTAACAGTTGCTATGCCCACAGAGACCCTGAAAGAGAAGTGCTCAGAGAGCTGATGCATGTTTGGACACCTCTGGGGATTTTTAGCTAAAGGAGGATTCTGAAAGATAAAATCCACAAACTTCACCTGGCTTTCAATACACAAAATGAGAAAAGGAAATACGAAGTCACATGTGAAACTATTAAATTAATTCACTATGTTTGGGTACCTACATAGGACTCATGTAATACATGTTTTTACTGTATTCACTAAATATTCTATTTGTGTATACCTTGATTTTTAGTATAAATATATTCTGCTTATGGGCTGCCTCCTCTCATTATCTTTTTTTGCTTCTGCTCTTCCCTTATGCTGAGCTCATACACAGTAGCAGACAGTCTAGTTTCAGCACAGTGGTGCTTGACAGCCTGCATCCATTCTAAGTTTGTTCCATTTCTGCTGCTTGGCTTGTGGTTATTGCTTTTTTGGTACATAGGTGAAAATTAAATATGGAACTGGTGTACTGTGGTTAAAAATCTACTCAAAGTCAGTATATGACAAGTAAAGTGTTTACAAAGCTTTTCTCACAAGAAAGCTGGGGAAAAATAGATTTGTTTGATTTCTACTTTAAATGACAGGTTGGTTTTGTAAAGAGTCTTTGAAGCTCTACTTACTGCACAGCCATCGTGGAGAGCTTTGATGTAAGGATTGTTGTCATAAGACATTTCTTCATCATTGGATCCTAAGAACCTTAGTGCTTTGTCATAGCTGTCAGAGGGTGCGTCGTGCCAGGCTACAGACTGGTGACAGTTGTAAGTGAAATTTTGTCTGGCAGAGGCACTCAGTAGTTTAAGGAATGTCATTTGGACCATATTAATGGAATTGCCTTCAACATCCAAATAGGAAAGCTGGAAAATATAAGAAGTTAAATTAATATTTATCTGTTTTCTTTGGTACAATGCAAACCAAAATTATTGTTGACAAAAGAGAACCACATAACTGTCCTTAATTAAAAACAGCACGTAACATTTTATGAAGTTTTAAAGTTTTAAAATACAGCTATGACTCAGTAAATAAATTTTCATGATGTAGTAGTATATTTAGGATGAAGAACTACATATTTTAGCTTTTTTGTGCTGGGAAAGACAGAATTACTCCCACCTTATAGTGTGAAGCAGCAGAATCTCTTTGGGAATTTGGTTTTAGTTAATCATGAAGTTATGTCAGCCTGCAGCCCCACCTTTGCATACTCAGTATATTTCCAGTTACCTAGACTGGGGTGGGGGATCTGTGCTCCAGCTGCTTTCCTAAGGTTCAGTGGTGAGGTCAGAGGCCAAGTCCTCACCACCAGCTGTGCAGGTGACCATTGGGATCACTGTGGGACAATACAGACCAGGCTTCTGCTGCCCAGCGGCAAGAGGCCACATAGCTGCTGTAATATTTAGGGCAAAAAGGCTGGGGGTCTTTTCATTATCTAAATATTTATAAAAATCCCCAGGATCTGCTGATTGCTGACAACATGTACCTGATTTGTGAATACAGTTACATTGCAGTGACAACTTACAAGTTTGCCTCGCTTAAATTCACTAAACCAAGATCCTGGATTCTCCTTTGGCCATGATGAAATTCTAACCTGTGTGGTCAAGCAACAGAGACAGAAGTTTTTAAAACATATGTTAACAGATATGAAGGTTTTACATTACTTGGGACAAATTTCACACCAGATAATAAAGAATGGTTCTTTCTGCAATCTCAGTCACTTTAACAGTTTAAAATAGGATGTTTTTCTTGTAGAGAATGCCTTCAAATTAGTGACTTCAAATGGAATCCAAGAGAGAGTTCTGTTTGGGGGAGGTGGTTGTCATCTGTTAAGATTCAGGTAAACTGCTGGTATAAATTGTTGCTGTGAAGTGTCTAAATTTAGAGTTTTCACTGGTGTTGATGCTGATAGATTTCTGTCATTCAAGCAGGCTTTTAGAAAGCCTTCCTCTACACCATATGCCCCAGCAGATGTAATCTGTAACAGTGAGTAAGGATACTGTTAATGAAGTCTTACATCTACTTTGCATGGGAATAAATGAATAGATGTAAATGACCCCACAGAGAAACACAGGTTTAGATTTTAGGTGACAAATACTAGATCATGTACTGTAAGTGACTGCTCAGCTGTGTTGCATTCTGAAATGTAGTGAAATGTTAGCAAGCAGGTGCATAGATTCCATATCTGAGAGTGCAAATGGTATTTGTTAACTCCATGAACCATTTTACTGCTCCATTCAGATATATGCAAATGTAAATGTAATTAGAAAGATAGATACATGAAAATGTGACAATGTAATTATCCTGTTTAGTTCAACACTGCAAGAGCACAGTAGGAACTGTCAACAGCCAACTGAAAACACAGATTGGTACTTACTCCTTCAGATTTCTTATCTGGGTAGATGCAAGTTTCCCCACCTGCTGTGAAATTACAGTATACTTTGAAGGAATCTCCAGAACAGCCCTGGTTAGGATCAATCCAATATTCCCCTAAGACAAGAGAGAAAATATTTACCTTATACAGTAGAAATAGTGTTCAGAAGACCAAGCTTTACTGCTACCTAATGGTCCTCCAAAGTTTGTAGGAAAGTTATTTTATCTGAACGGTTTAGGTCAGGGAGCAAAATCTGCAGTGATTTGCATCCTTATCTGCATGAAAAGGTGTGTGCACAGGGCTTGGTGGGGCTGTGGCTGGCACAAGCACCTAAAGCTTCCACTGAGAGGGACACACCTCAAGCAAAGACCTTTTTACTCCCGGGTTATGAAGCTGCAACAGCAGTGAAGGCTGGGCATGAAAAGAGCTTCAGCCCACCCAAGGTCCACTCAAAGTCAGTGCTTTTCTAAATCTGCTATTCTAATTACAGTGGTGATTTCTGTGATGTGGGGTCTTATCTCCAGATGTTTCTGGAGGCAGCAAATGACTTTCTGACAAGTACAGTTCTAATCCAGTTTCAAACTAATAGTGGAGGTTTGAAAGAGAAATGGCAAATCCTTTCACCAGTTCTGTCTTCTCAATATAGGGCGTAGACAAGTATTTATGGGATTTAACAATTCTGTTTATTTAGGCTGTATATTGAAAACAGTCTTTTCCTTCTGTAAGTCTTATCCCTGGAGAATTTTGTATTTTAATGGATGTATTTGCTTTTATTTTAACCAAAATAAGATTACTTTTTATATGAAGAAAGCTCTAAAGAAGAAGCAAATACTGGTAAAATGAAGAAGGTGAATGTGTTCTGTAAAAACCATTCCTTATTATGGAGGGTACTGAATTGTAAAATATGTACTTTTCATATTGCACATACACTGCTTAACTACTCCTCAAGGCAACCATCTTTCTTATCTATCTAGAGTAAAAGCAATAAAATATTATTAAACTGTCAAAATCTATTTTTCCTCCCATTTAAAGGCAGAAAAATATTGCTTTGAACTGGGAGAAATATCCATTGCAATTGAAAAAATTATTAAAGGATGAAAATTTAGTGAAGGCTGGCTTTCATTTAAACCTTTTCAGAGGGGTAAAATTATTTAGGAAAAAAAGAAAACAACAAAGAATAATAAAATCAGGATAGTTCTTAGGAACACTGTGTCTCTTCATATTACTTTGCATTTTATTACGCTACTACTTGGTAGCATTAATCAGGATCAAAGAAACTTCCATGCCTCTTTGCTGGCTGTTCTAGAAAAAACAGTGTTGATGCAGTAGAGAAAATTATTGCTTCTAAGGGTAAAAGACTAGTAAAGTTTTTGAGAGTCAAAATTGAATAGAAATCTCATATGATACCAATGCTGTGTCATATTATTATACTAAGCTCTTTCATCACACTCCTGTTTTGATTGTCCTGGAAATGCAAGGCTCACCTTTCAAAACAACAACTATTCTTTATTCTTCACTTTAAAAGGTTTTAACTTGAAAACCAGATCAGGTTATGTATTTAAAGAACTTTGGCTCTTACCAAGAGAACACGTTTTACATTTTTTAAACTTTTCTGCCTGTAAAAATGGATTCAATGAGATTCTATTTGTTGAGCAGCTGTATTAGCCATCTCCCAGTAATGCATTGTGCTGCCCAAGTCCCCTGGCAGACCCTGAGCCCTGCGTGCCCGTGCCATGAGGTATGAACACACCATCTGGGAAGTCTGGGTGGCAGAGCTGCAGATCTTTGCACGTCCGGGCTGGGTTATTCTGAGTGCCCATGGGGAACTTCATGTGCTCAATGTCCTGCTTCAGTGAATTCAGTGAACCAAAGATCTCCTCCATGCCATCGGAATAATCCAGAATATTATCACCAGCATCAGATAACATATAGTCAGGAGATCTTCTTGTCTTCTTGGGTGACTGGATGGGCAGTGGCTGGATCACCTCACCTGGAGGGCCCTAAGTGGAAAACAACATATCTAATTATATCTTCCTGTTAGTTTTTCAGCAAAGACCACAAAATGTGGCTTGGAGATGCTTTGAATAGGCTTTCTTCAAGGTGTTTATTTCTTTATTTCACCCCTTTTCCTTTAGATTCATACCTATGTGCATTGATTTACTTGTTAAAAAAAAAAAAAAAAGGTTTTAAAAGGCCAAACCACCAAATCATTGTCGTGCTCTGAACTCTTCTCACTAAATTGCTTTTTGGGGAAGTGTGTGTTGCCCTCACACAAGGGACATGCAGAACTGACTCACAGTTGTCTCTGTATCCCTGTTAATTCCCTCAAGCACAGACATATTCTATGAAAATTGAAAACTGTGGATGTTTCCTATGATAAAACTTGAAAATTCCACTTGGGGTCTAGGAAACAATATTTAATATCAAGAAATTGAAACACTTCATTCAGATTTGGACTCTTTGTTTTAGGTTGTTATGATATACAAAAGAAATATGGAAACAGAAGAGTATCATCAGGGGAAACCAGTAGAATTCTGTTTTCTGTGCTTCAATATAACACTTTAAATAATTACTGCACGAGGGGTTTCTTTGTGGGGGGTTTATAGGGTTTTTTTTGGCTGTTCTTTTTTGGTTTTTTTGTTTATTTGTTTTAAGTTTCTTACGGCTTTTTCAGTGCAGATATGTGTTTCTGTGCCTGGTGGATCTGTGTTTCCTGAAAAATGAATTTTCAAACAATCTTTCATATTTTAGTTTCCAAATGCTGTTTTCTACGCTTGTCAAAACAGGTTCATCATGTCAGTGTAATGCAAGATAAGAATTCTTACTTACTGGAGGACCAGGTGGACCAGGTAAGCCACTGTCACCCTTCTGACCCGCAGGACCCTACAAAGCAATGAGAGAAGTGCAGTGTTGACTGTGCTACACAGCAGTTAAAAATAACACACACGAAAGCTGAGGAAAAGAATAAAAAGTATAGAGGAGAATTACTCACACTGGATCCTTTGGAACCTTTTGGACCCTGGGGACCCTATGGGCAAGAACATATAACTCTGGTTGGAGTGTACGGCACACAACATGGGGGTGGTTTGGACAGGAGGGCTGGATGAAATTACTTACAGGTAATCCAGGAGGACCAGGGGGTCCAAGGGGACCAGCAGGACCAGAAATTCCCTAAAAGAGAGTAAGAGAATAAGCACAGAGCTAAAGTATTCTACATACTGGACTGTGGTAAAAAATCATATCTATGAAACAGGTAAATCCATTAAGTGTCCAACTGTGACGAGTTTTGAGTTAGGCCATTTGCTAGTGCCCAAAATAGTTGGCAAGTTTAAAATACTATCTGACAATCTGAGTTGCTTGTAGTTGTTCTTACACTGACTGCAGTGCATTGTCACAGCTGTGTTCCTCTTCAGACTGGCTTGGAAACCTCACATTTTACATAGTGCCTTAAAACATGGCTTAGTAACTAGAAGAGAGGGAGCTACTTTGGGTAATTCAGTTAGTAAACATGATGAGATTGCTGCTGCTGCTGCTTTTATCTTGTTGCTCACTTGTGTTATGTGTGCATGTTAGGGTGTATGTGTTTCGTTCATTTTCTCAAACACTCTATAATCTCATTTTACGATGTTTAATTTTGCTGTGTTTGTACAATGCCTCTTGCAGAAGACTCTGGGTGTTAAATGTTTATAACAACTTTATGTCTTTCAAGAGAAAGCCTGGAATATGTACTCCTCGCTTGTGTGGAACTTGAATGGAAACACAAGTATGGTGTACTCACTGCATCACCCTTGGCTCCAGGAGATCCCTGTGGGCCGGGAAGACCCCTATCGCCTTTTTCACCCTGTTCTCCTGGAGGTCCAATCAGGCCAATCAAACCAGGATGTCCCTAAACAAGATTTAAGAAAATATAGTTAAAACTCATTAAAGTAAATATGTTTTGCAAATACATAAATTAGACCTTTCACATGTTACCAGTGTTGCTTGTCAACAATCAACCTGAAAACAAATTATTCTAAAAGCATATTTGTTGTTGTTAGGTGGTCTTTTAAAGGTAACTTTAAGATTATTTGCAAGTTGTGACTGCTTATTCAGTGAAAGATCTAAGTGCAAGGTAGTCCTTACTGAAACTGATACAGAAATCACAGTACCCCTGGGTACAAATTTCATACCAGTTTTCCCATTTAGATGCTATCAGCATCTCACAGAGTTCCACAAGTGCTATGGCTGTGTAATCAGCTGATCCAAGCACATAAACAAAGCCTGCAGTTCACAAGGTACAGTCATTTTCATGTCCCTTTCTCTACAGCTTTTCTCCCATACACAAGCAACCAATATATTGTTGGGACTCCATGGGAAAATGCTATCCCAGATGTCTCAATCCATTATTTCAAAAGAAAGTATTATAGCTGTTAAATATTTATATTTTGTTCTTTTAAAATAAAAATCTCCAATACTCCTTATTCCTACTTGCTTTGTTCTTGTAAATCTGACAGTTCCTTTTCCATCAATATCTTCGGGATTTTCATTGCAAGGACCACGTGGTCAATAGATCATCACACAGGCAGTAATCTTTTTCTTTCTAGGTATTTCCAGGGTATCAGATATGGCTTAAAACTTCCTGATTCCTGTTAAGGCTGTGGGAAGCTGTTTGATAGGCCCAGTACGAGGCCTTGCTGCTTCTTTCTGCTCTTTTCATGCAGACTTTTAGACTGGGCCAAAGTTACAAAGACACAACCAATTAGCAAAGCAATTGTACAATCGTTACCTTCTCTCCTTTGGAACCTGGATCTCCTTTCAGTCCAGGCAAGCCCGGTGGGCCCTGTATAAATCAAGGGAAGTAATGTTAAAATAAGTTTGAACATCCTACTCCGATCATGTTTTCTTGAAATGTTATTAAAGGCAGTGCAAATCAAAGTACAAACTCAGTGGTTAATAGTTGTGATTGATGACATGATTAGAGCCCAAGATGAAGTTGAAATGTATGTTTAAAAGGTCATAATGATGCTACCCTGGTATTTAAATTACTTTATAATTAGAAATCTATAAAGAATTGTATGAATAGAAATCTGTGAAGCAGAGGGTCAAATAAATTCTTGATTTGAGAAATCTTTAGATTTTATAAGAGTGGCAATGCTGGTTTTGTGTAATTTGTACAGAATGAGGTGAAAAATGCAGACCACGCAGTGCCCATGCAAAAGACGTGAATTTTTCAGAGGCTGTTAATCTCACACTGCACATGTATACATGAGGTGTAGAGTTGCTGCACTAAATGTGTCTCCTCACTACTGCTCTGGTGGCAGTGGGCAGGTTCTGATGTGGATAGCAGTGATAAGAGACCTTTTCTACCTGGCACATAATCAAAAGTGCCATAACATTGCATGTACAAAATATTATTCAGTGCTCAGGCTTTCCATCTCCACTTCAGGATATCACTAGATGCGAAATCTTAGGCAAATGCATAATTCATGAATGAAATGTGAAATTTTTAAGCTTTTGGAATGCAGAATCAGTCTTTTCACCTGCAGTGTGTTGTGCTCTACTGCAAATCAGGTTTCATAGTCTCCTGATAGCAATTTCCTGTGGAGGATGGGAGGAGAAGGAGGGAAACCTAACCTCAGCAACTTTTACATATCAACTTTACTTTCTTAAAATCCAAAATTAAGTTGCAGCAATGTATTGAGAAGTTCTTGTTGAGCTGACAGGGAGTCTGTGCATTTGAGAGCATGTAGTTCATTAATATAGTCAGCTTCAGATTTGAACTGAATATTTAAGCTCTCAAATGTTAGAAGAGAGATCTTTTGGTGATGTATTTGGAGGCTTTTATGACTGATGTGGGAAAAGGATACTCACCAGAGGTCCAGGAGGGCCATCCTGACCTGGTGCTCCAGGCATACCTTGTTCTCCCTAGAAAAAACAAAAAGCTTGCTTTACTGAAGTATATACAAGAAATGCAACATTTAAAATATTATGATATGCTCCCTTACTTACCACAGGGCCAGGAATGCCCCGGAGACCCTCTGGGCCAGGTTTTCCTGCAGGTCCCTGAGGACCAACTGGCCCTGTTTTTCCAGGAGCCCCTTCTGCACCAGGCTCACCCTAGAAGGAACAGACCAGGTCAGAGAGGGGGAGCTGGCTGAGTTTGGCACTGGAGGGATGTACAAGAGGCAAAGTGTTTTTTAAAAGCCAGAGTTCTGCACAGGACAATTTCCTGAGTGAAATGTCTCTGGCTTCACAGAGAGATGTGGTGCCAGCAGAGCAGGCTCACCTTGCCTGTCCCAGGTGAGCTGTGTTGGGCCTGCACTGCTGGGTCTCCTCCATTACATTTTGCTACTAATTCTGGGTCTGAATTTGGACTTTACAGTTTATCTATTTTTACTTTGAAGAGTTGCACACTCAGTGCATCATAAGCAATTTACTTTTAATTTATAAATAGTTTATATTTCTGTGCTTCAAAAAAAATCTCACTGTATTACCTTTGCACCTTTTTCACCTTGTCTGCCTTCAGCACCCGTTGCTCCAGGAGGTCCCTGTAAAATATGGATACTGAGCTCATAATCTCAGGTTTTTTCAAATATAACCAGTGAAAAGAATTCTGAAAGTGCAATTTCCACCGTATTAATAAGTAGCAAATGCTTACAAAATAACATTAAATTTCTTTTTTGACATTTTATTCACAGGATAAAAAATACCAATCTGTCATATCAGCTCTTTTTCCCCTATAAAATTTTCTGAGTTTTTAGAATACCTAAAAGAATATGCACTGCCTAACACATCTGACATGATGAGGTTCAAACCAAAGAATTAGCTTGGAAAAAAAAAACAAAATAGGATATAAAAGGAAAAGGGCAATACTGATTTATATGTACAATAACAATTAAACTTGCTTTGCATTGACTTCTATCTATTCACTGTAGTTTATCCACTGATCACAAAAAGGCCTGTCTTTCTACAGTGCACAGAGTGGCAAATACTTCTTTATTCTCTGAGTCAGGGATGGGCTCAGTAAGGGGCCTGATTACATTTGGACAGCCAAAAATTGACGTATTATCCACTAAATATGAAAGTGAAAAATAAAAAGACATTTTTCTCCTCCAAAACATCAAGGGCTGATTTTTAGGTCGGGTAATTAATATTCATAGCTTCAGTTATGAACAGAAGCAGTGTCTAGAATCTAATGTACTCTTCTGAAAATGGTTCTCTTATGTGCTTAGTTTAGAAAAGATGCACTCAAGATAATGGACCAACTGTTCTACAAGGTTAATTTTTAGCCTGGGAAATGTCTTTATTACAAGTAGCTATTTCTCGCCAACCAATGAGCTTAAAGGAAAATGAAAGAAAAGTGACCATGATCAGATGCTGTCATTTTGTGAATCTGTATAAGACTCATCTGTTCATTAATGCAACAAGCAGATTGTTATGAAGAAAATAAAAAAAAAAAAAAAAAAAGTTCTAAAGACCAGCAACTAGAAAAATTCAATCACTTCCATTTATTTACTGCTTTTTACTTCTTAACAATATATAGAAAAACAATGCGGGCTCCCTAAAGGTAAAGCACCAGAACATAATTTTAATTTTACAGATAAGAACTGTACTTCCAGTCAAGCATCTGCCTCTTTGCTTTGTGATCTCAGGGCTTTGGATCAGTGTTTGACCTAAAGCCATTTTTTATACTAGAGCTGAATTTAACCCAAAATTTTTATAGCCTGATATATTTCACTGTGCACTGCTACTGGCACATACCTTGAGAAACTCCACCAGTTTTAATTCCTGGAAATTTATATTAATTTTATAACTATTTACATAGAAGTATATTAAGGCCATTCATTTGCTTCTGAAATTAAGCTTTCTCCAGGGTGACACTGAACATCTGCAGCACTGTAGGAACCTTTTGGCTAACAAAGGTAGTTCAGACTTTACATCAAAGATAATGCCAAATGAATTGAATTACCCACAGTGGACTTTGACCATTTGTTGTGGGTATCAACAGGGTTTTTCTTTGGTAATTTTAAGAGCTGTAAGAGGTAAAGGACTTGGTTTTATTTCTTCAAAATACAGAGAAGCCTAAAAGCCCTAGGCCAAATGCTGACTGTTTAAAACAGGAAGAATAATTTAAATCCCTGCTGTTTCAATAATAGTTGGTAATGTCGGATGCATGTACCCCTTTGTGCAGGTTGTAATTCGTTGGGTGGATCACAGTTTGCAGTAATAACAAGAAAAATCAACAGGTACATAAATAAATTCAGAAACATTTTAGAAACATGACTTAGTTTTCTTACATGAATTAATTTACATGCCCATTCTCCTTACTGCTTGAAAATTCCTCGCACTGAAGTTCCCATATGGATTATAATCCACCCTCTCCAAGAAACTAAAAAAGGGTTGAACGTGGTAGCTTGTATTTGAGAAATACGGTCTCTGCATAATCTAGAAATGCAGCTGCAGCATGAATTAATTAGCAGGGCTAAACCCACTGTGATGGCTAAAATACAAATACAATGAGTGATGAGTGCTAACCAGAGGGGGAGTTCACTGCCAGGGGCAGCCTTGGCACGGTTTGATAATGAACTCCCCCACTGGTTAGCAGTCCTTTGCCCAGGCTGTGACTGCTGGCCTGGCATGGCCGGGGCTTCTGCAGAGACAAACTGCTAATTATTATTTATCTTACCTTCCTACACTGCTGTTATTGGAGTGGCTGGGAAATTTAACTGACAGAAAGAATCTCAGTCACAGTAATATTACATTAATGCACCATTCTCCCCTAAGCACTGCAGCTACCGTGCTGATTTTTATGATCATCACACTCTAATTTTGGACGTACTGCCTGATACATTTTATGAAGCAAGAAGACAAAAGAAGTCGTGCAGAAACAAACTCGTTCTCAATTGTTGTTAGGTGAACCTATTGAATATTTTTCTCTGCTCTTCCCTATTTCATTAAAATAATTTAAGTTGTTGTTTATAGCTGTCTGTCATCTGACTAAAAACATGATTTCCAATGCAGAAAACCATTACCACATTTCATCAGCCTGTTGAGATAGGAACCTGGCATATTGTTAGGTGTTCTGTGCATTTGCAATCAAGAGAAAATCAGCTTAACTTTTAAGTGGTGAGTGCTCCCTGCTGAGGCAGCATCATGCTGTAGCCAAAATGCAAAGAAATCTCCTTCATAGAAACACTTAATTTTTTCCCAAGTTACTCAAACATTGCATTTAAAGGCAACAAACCAAATAAACTTCTTCTCAAAATGATGAGACTGGCTTTGCTTTAGTATTGACATCTCTTCTTTCAGTGGAAGCAGACAGTATGGCCTCCAGTTGAGAACAAAAATATGTCTTAGTCTTGCACTTTAAATTCTAATATTGTTTGGTTGGTACATGGAGCTTTATGTGAATGTGATGTGGACATCCAATTGTCACTCCTAGAGAAAGCAGCCCAGCAGCAGATCCCAAAGCTCAAGAGCCTGGCACACTGGAGGGCTGGGAGGAACACAGGCAGGGAGTGCTGTCTGTGCTGGTTTGTACTGATTGCATGTTGATGTTAAGGACAAACGCTCTCTGATGGTGTCTTTTCCTCATGCTGTTTTTAACATTTGTTAGACAGAAATCAATGAATTCAAACTAGAGGTGTGCTGTATGTACACAGTACTGTATGGCAAACCAAAAAGAAGTCCCAAAAGTAAGAGCAAGGGATCAAGTTTAGGAAAAATAATAGTAACAACATAACTGTAGAGTGGTTCAGTCTGTATCTGTTTCTAGATCAGCAGGCACAATTACTACAGTTACTTGCACCTTAATTACACTGATGTATAAAGCCCTCTGAGCATGCTTTTTCTGATCTGGTACATGCACAGAACATTTAAGAAGTCAGAGTATGTAAAATAATAATTATGATTTAATGAAAATTAAGAAAAAAACACTTTAAAAGTCTTTATCAATTACTATGTCACAAAGGTCACCCTTTGTAGATTATGGTTTTGGCTTATAAGTTTTTTAGATACAATGGAAAAACGATTTATGTGCATGTCTTTCACTAGAATTTGCTTCCCAGGGAGAGCTGGGGAAACTTTGTAACTTTGTAACTAAACAGAGATTGCTCCAAACTCTGACGCCTGGTAATAAACATGATTTCAGAACACTGGGCAGTAAAACTCACTTTCAGGTCAGTTCCAAAATAGAATGGAAGAGGAGAATGAAAATGCCTAAAATAATAAATAAGGATACTGCTGTTGAGGACTTCAAGAGACTTTAATTAAAAGTATGAATCCTGAGCTCTGCCAGCTCGTTATTTCACAGACAGAAAAACAAAAAATGGGGTGGAATATTGCTTTCTAGTGGTATAGCCAGAGTTGCACCTCCCAGACAGCAATATTACTACTGAAATGGTATGTCCTTCTTGAGCCAAATGAAAAGACTCTTGTTAGGGCGTTTTCTTGTAATTTATTCTACCATACAAGTGATGAAAACTAATGAAAAGCATTTTTTCCAGCTAAGTATGAAGCTTTCAGTCTTTCACTGTTTCTTTCTAGTGTAACAGCAATATAATACAGATTCCCTACAAGTTTGAAACACTCTGGTGCTCAAGTAATGTAGAATTGGATCCTACAAAATGTTTTTTTCAAAATTCAGAAATGGGACTACATTGCAATATTTAGCCATACATTCTCCCTAAATTGGAAACATGTCAAACCACAGGTAACATGGAATTGTGCTTCAAAATTAGGGTTTTTTGTCTAGGTATAATCAGATAGAATATAGCCCATCTGAGAGGAGTGAGCTAATAAAGCAGGAAGTTTTAATTTGATGTCAAGCAAACATACTAATTGCTAATATTCAATCGAGCCATATTTCAGTTCTAGTGATAAGGTTGCTAATGCTACCATAATCGTTTACAGTATTATAAATGCTTTGTGTGTTGGTGGAGCAAATAGATTACTGTGTAAAATAATTAAAACTAATTAGGCATGTCAGCTCACTCAAGCCCATTAAATAAAATAATTTAACATATTTGGCTAAATAATTCTCAGCTTACATTTAATAATGCCACTTCTCCTGTTTCTTAAAGTGTAAAAACTGCATGTAATTGCTCTCTGAAGCAGACCTAAGGGTTGATGCATCTACTACAGTTCTGTGAGGGCAACATTATTTACTGGGTTTGATTAACTATATTTGTAAAGCCTGTGAACCTTCAAAGGCTTTAGAAATATTGGAATAGCTTTGTAAGTTACAGAAATGTCTGCCTGTTAATTTTGTATACAGAGGGGGTGACATAGTTTTGTACAACAGCTGCATTGAAATTATTTTATAAAAATTAATCTTAAAATAAAATTTTATTATATAAATCAGACATATTTTTTCTGCTCCCTGATAGCAGTCATGTGCCTAAAGATGATGACTGCGATTACTGTCATAACAACTCCCTCCTGTCACCAGACTAATTCAGTAGACACTGAATTCTTGAGTGAAAAGATAAAGCACCTTTATGGGTAAGGAATACATTCTTCCCTATGTATTTTTGTTATATTCCATGTTAGCCATGTTAAAGAACTTTCTCTGCTATTCCTGTTTTTTCATTTCTCTCATTACATTACTTAAAAGAAATGACTAACATCATGTATGAGTGTCACAGCATGGAACAAGTAGCTGAAATTCCCTAGGACATGGTGTCTCAGAAAGAGAAGAGTACAAGAGAACAGGAGCAATTCCTTACTCTTTTCCCAGGAGGACCAGGTGGGCCAGCTTCACCTGAGGGACCTGGCGGACCCTGCAACAGAAAATTATAAACTCAGCAGTAATAAAGGATGAAGTTCTCAACTTCATTAAATACCACGGACATCTGCCATGGGTTAGCCCCTTCCAATGGACAGAATCTACAGAAATAGAAGAACTTTGATGCTTAGTATGGCTCAGCTACTGCTTAAGATCTTAGCTTAATTTCATCAGTTCAGCTAATGAAGATTATTTGGCTGCGGCATTTCTTTCTTCTGCTCAGAGCTGCTCTATTTTTAGTGCTCCGCAGCAGCTCCAGCACAAATCCTTTAACACATCACTACTTCTAAAAGAAATTGAGCTCTTTCTCAGTTGCATTACTGTAATATGGGCAGTTCTACATCTGCAAGAAAATAGAGTTATTTTTCAATCTAATAGAAAAAGCATCCACTTTGAAAATATTTTTAAGAGTGTGACTGCACAGAAACCACTTATTTGGCAAAAGATACTTTCTTGTCATCAGAGACAACATGCAGGTGAACTAAAATGAGAGAAAAATCTTACAGGTTGACCGGGATCACCATCTTCACCCTTCTCTCCACCAACACCATCCTGACCCTACAGAATTTAAGGAAAATAAACAAAAACAAAAATTCAGCTAATGTAAGTCACTAAGTTTCATATATAAATATAAGAGCACTATTTTCCTACAGAGCATTTTCCCAAGAACATTAGTTTTCAAAACTTTTAAAAGATTTTTTTAAACATTTTTAAGCCTTAAGAAATATGTGAACAGAAAAGCAACAGATCTTACAGGCAAGAGCTCATCCCCAGACAAGAAAGAGACAGGGTCAACTAGAATAAAGTGCAAACAAAGACTAGGACCTAAAACTGTTTTTAAGGTTTACTTACAGCTGGACCAGGTTCCCCAGGGGGACCAGGATCTCCAGGAAAACCAACTGGGCCCTAGATACATCAGGAAAAAAAGCAAGGAACGTGTCATCCATTGACAAGCAGGTAGCATTCATCACAAATCTTTTATGAAGCATATCATGAATGGAGTGCAGTTGTAGGAAATGCTATGGTTCTGTAAGCAGCACAACTTCAGCAATGCTTCACAGAGGTTTGGGTTAGAATGATGAAGCTCACTTACTGGGTTACCCTTAGGCCCATCATCACCTGGAGGTCCTTTAGCACCTGGGGGTCCGGCTGCTCCAGGTGGACCAGCTTCACCTTTTTCTCCCCTTTCACCTTTTGGACCCTGTAGAAAACATATGAACACAAAAATGCCATTTGGAAATGATGCCCAAAGAGGCCAACCTAGAAACAGAGGCTAGACAGGAGTAAGGGAATAAAGGTGGATATTTATTTGAAAGGCCTTCAGAGGCACCCCCTGGGCAGGCCAAAGGCTGCACCCAAGATGGACCCCGAGTCACGAGTTCTTCACATTTTTATAGCTTTGGTCCATTTGCATCTCAACCCAATTTCACCAATTAAACTTTAGCTAATGATGTAATTTCCCCTCAGCTTGCCCCCCTTCTCAAGATGCTGGGTTACACATTTTGGGCCTAGGCCGGGCTGGGTGTCCTTGGAGAGCAGCCTGGAGAGGCTTTGTTCTGTCTGTCTCAGCATGAGAGAGCAGCACCTCACAGGACAGAAGACACCTTGGAGTTACACACTGGGAATACAGAATTTGAAAAATATAAAAGCTAAAACGTAAGGCATCAGAAATTGAATGGCCAAAAAAAGGATCACAATGGCAAACTCATTTTTTAGACAAGGGCCATGTCACTCCCCAGTAAATACTGGCATGTGAGTGGGAAATTAGCACCTCTCAGATCAAGTCCCAAATTCTGCACACAGTTTGCATCCGTGAACTGTATTCAAAAAGAAAAACGTGTGAGTCAAAGTTACTACTTATGGAAGGAAAAAGGTATTCTTTTAGAAAGTCTTCATCTTCATCCTCCATTAGTACCAGATGTGGCTATGATTACATGGACACAAATTGCATTTTAAAGGTATAAGTTCTTCACTGAAACTTCAAAGAAAACACACATGAGTACACAAGTGATCTGAGGAAATCCTTTCCAAAGCAAGCACTGCCAGATACCTTAGTTCACCATAATCTTAATGATAAGAAAACAACAAAATACTCACAGATGTTCCAGATTCTCCAGGAGGTCCAGGGTTACCAGCTTCTCCAGGCTCACCCTATAGATGCATAAGAATAAATTTATGAATCATTAGGGAGAATAGTTCTACAAATTTACTTCTGTTATTACATATTCTTCCCAAGCTTATTTATGTAAACAGCTTATAAGAACTGGTTTTTATTTGGTCCACCTAGAGGGGGCTGAGTTATGTATATGGTTTTGCAGAACTGGAGTCTGAAATTTGAGAGATAATACATCAAACTAATATTTTGTTGAGCCAGGGAGACTAAACTTCCCTTTGGGCTTTGGAAGATCTTCCCCTTTATTATCCCATATACTGCAAATTTCCTGTTTGTGATTATTGCTATAGCTACTGTTAGAATAAGAAAAAATTATATAAAGAAAAACCTAAGGATGAAATAATAGCATCAGTTAGAAAAACTTTCTCCACAGGCTATAGAGGTGTGTGCTATGTATTTACCAGTGATGGAATTTATTTAGTAAAGCAGATGGCTTTCAGGATGATACCATATGGAAAGAAAATCTGTGCAAGTCAAAGATTGTGCACGATTAAGGGAACATTTAAGATAATTCAGTCTCCCTCTGAGCTAATACACAGTATTATCTCAAGGACTGTCTTTTCAAGTCTGCATTTTAAAGTTTAGTTATGACCAATTATTTTCTAGCTCAGTGGTCTGATCCATAAACTTTTATGGAAAAATCTTCCGTTAGTAGAATATTTAGTTATTAGCATCACAGAGACACAAATAATGGAAGGATAGCAGAATATGCTTTGTGATTGTCATGGAGTGCTTAGATATGAACCATGTACTCTCATCCCAAAGGCTTTTTCAATCCAACTGCTAATAATTATATTTATGAACAAGAGTAGTTCAGTGCTGAAAACCCAATCATTTACTGAATTCACAGAACTGGAATAAATTTGTGTATCCTTCTTATCCTGTGTGACCTGCACGCCCCTCTTCATTTTATGACAATTCAGTTACTATATCATGCATATCTGTCGTTTCCACATGGTTAGTATAAAACTATGAATCATAAAATACAATTTTTAAACAAATCTTATGGTGTAGATACTGAACTTTTTTTCAGAGAAGCTCAGAGCAGTGTGATAACCTCACTGGGACCAGAATTTGGCCCAATGCAAATATTTCATTAGATTAAAGGAAAAAGGTTTCAGTACCTCTCAACTGAATTCCAGACTAGGATAATTAACAGATAACCAACATTTTAGGAGCAATATTAAAATGCCCTTTAAAAAGGGCACTATTAAAGGGTGAATGTGTCTTTAGAAACTCTGGTATGTTTTATTAGATATACTTAAATTTGTAGTAATCTCAAAAATTAATGATCCCTTTTAGTGCTTAATATTCATTTACTTCTGTGAAACAGCATTCATTTTAAAACAAAACAAAAACCATAGTGGATGCTTCAGGTCAATAAGTGTTAAGTATGTTTTCCAGGAAAATTCATAATCTTCATTTCCTTATTCTCTGCACAACATTTACTGAGTCTGCAGCATCATTAGCATTGTGGTTTTGTCCATGCCTGCTATCAATCAAATGAGATTTTTGTAGCAACAGAGAATGAAGTCTGGAATCAGCAAAAATATGTTATTCAAGTCAGCAGCCATACTGTATCTACAGAGTCCATTGTACAGAGCCTTTCCAAAGGGGAGCCCGTTGCAGGATGAACTGAAGGAGTGACACAAGAGCACTAACTGTGCCCAGACTTTCCTGACAAGCACTCTTGCAATGTAATCCCCTTTTCGGCTTCTCAGAGAGCCAGTTCTCTGCCTTTCTGCCAAATGAGATTGTAATTTATGATGATCAACATTTGATTTATACTATAATTCTTCCCCTTCCTGTTGACAAACACATCTTCATTCTCTCATGCACACTGGGTTTCCTCTGAGCGACACTTGGGAGCACCAGGGAGCACTGGGGTGCCCTGCCCAGCACACACAGTGACGTTGGCTGCAGCAGCAGCCCAGATGAGCTCTGTGCACAGCAGCTCCCCAGCAAGCAGCAGTGTGGAAAACAGAAATTCAAAGGGCTAGAAAATGTCAAGATGTTCCCCTTAAAGGGCATCTGTGAAAGATGAGACCAGTTTAAGTTTCATCTCACATTAATATTTCTGTATCATTGCTCTACTAAAAAAATGTGCCTCTTCCATGTATGCAGTCCTTGTTTTATCTGACAGTGATTTTTATATTCCAGGTATTAGGTACTATGAAATGCTGTATTTGGTTTAAATAACTGTTAAGGGAGTTAAACAGTGTTTTGATAGAGAAGATTGTAGCTGATATATATTTACAAAGTGCATATTTATAGCTACTAAAAACTGTGTCATCTATAGCTGTTGTTGGCCCTTGTCTTTCTTTTCATTTTTCGTAACAATGGCATTAATTCAGAATCTGATGTACCTTCTCCATGGGAAATATTTCATGTTCTGCTGGGAAACAGATTTTATGATCTAATAATAGATTTATTCCACCTCTGGAGATTTTTTTTTCTCTCTTTTGTTAGCAGCTCAGATCTTTTAAAAGTTAGTGTGGTCTTTCTTAGGCAAAGCCTTCCTCTGACAGAATTTCAACAAGCAAAGACAGACATCTTAAACTACAAAGTGTCATGTCATTCTGCAGACATGCTTAATTCTGAAAACCTCCTTGGATTAAGCAAGCAGAATGGTTTCTACCAAGCTAGGCAAAGTAGTTTAAAAGTTAAAATTTAAAAAACATTTTTTTAAAGTTTTAAAGTTTAAAAAATGTTGTTTTCCTCATGACCAGTTCTAGAGAACTGTCCATACAAAGCACAGAGATAGTGGATGGAAGGCTGCCACCTTTTGGTTAAATTCTGGGACGTGGTGTTTCATTTTATAACAATGAGGCAACTTTGCAACTGACTGGGTTGTGAAAAGTTACAGTTTTGCTCTTTTTTTCCATTCTCACAAAATAAAAAAAAATTTAAAAAAAGAGAGAAATTGTAACTCTAGAAGAGAATCCTTTTTGCATAGGTCTGCATATGTGTTATATATAATGGCTCTGTGGAGCACTAAATTTAATTGACAGAAATTCTAAAGGCTGTGTTTTCTGGAAGGGCTCATGTTTACAAGCATGTTGGAGAGATGGAGAAGGATGAGAGGCAATCACGGTCAGTAGGTCATGTAAAGTTATTTAAGTAATTTGTTGGGATGGATATTCAGGTAGCCTGAACTGCCACAGACACATCTTGATTAGGTACCTTAGCAATGCCTGCACATATGTGTGTGGAAAAATGATCTGCACGCATAAAATTGTCTGTGAAAACTTATCAAACATGTTTCTAAACTTAGAGCCAGGATACTCAATTGATTTTGTCCTGTCACTTCTATCTGCAATATAAATCAATGATTAAACGTGAGAACTATTGATTTCACTTGTTTACTGTGTTGGACTCCTTATTAGTGTACTACTTTGAAAAGTGTTTTAGAACAATGTAATAGGAAGGAATGTAAACCCAGGTGAGTGTAGTGGTTTTCTAACACCAGACTTTTTCAAGCAGTAAGCCAGGTGTGAACTCTGAGAGGCTACAGAACGAATGCTCAGGCTCTGCAGACATTGAGCTTGCATTGCTCTCTAACTCTGATGGTTCATAATGTGCAGTGGAAGGGACAAAGGGTAGAAGAACAGCTCAGTACTCAGTGCAGTTATCACAAATTAATCTAAATTAGAACGGCAAATGTATTTAATTAGGTTTTGTGGAAGTGTGGGCTTAATGTTACTTAATCTGCTTCCCCTCTGTTGTAAATTCTTATGTACATTCCAAGGCACAGGTTGGAGAAGTCATGAGCAACTTCCTGGCTATTTAGAATATCTGCATGTTAGACCTTTGATATCAAATTAGAGATAAGCATGTGTTGGTACATTTTGGGTTTCCATTTTTCTTAATTAAAAGCACAAGAAAGCGACTGCTCTTGGTGTGGCAGCTGGATTTAAGTGGTTCTGTTGGGTGTAAGAGTGCCAGGCCCTCAGTGCAGGTTATGGCATTAATAATGCAGGGCTACAGGAACAAATGAGTGCTGATGCCTTTGAACATTCAGGCCCTTGTGTGTAGAGCAGGGGAAACAACAAGCTAGTTAAAAATGCATGCTGCTAAGTGTGACAAAAATTATTTCTCTCTGCCAGAAGATAAGGGGGCTTTGAAACCCCTTATTAATGAAAAAATATCTCCTGGTCAAACTATTAAAATATGAAAGTAAGCAAACCTTCTTCTCTCCTCAACAGGGACAGGGATGATGCCAAAATGTTTTTCCACGTTCTACACTCACTGCATTGAATTATCTGTAGTATGGTATGTCTTTCCTGAAAGGGGTGCAGAGGCCAAAGCATGCTGACATAATAAGGAAAACATTGGGGAAAAAATGTGTGGGAAGAAAAGGAAAAGAAAAAAATGCATGTTTTGTTTAAAAGCATGAACTGTCCTCCCACTGCAGCAGCTCCCCCTGACAAAACAACTCTTGATGATATCTAAGCCTGAAATCTCATTAAATGGAACTGAAATTAGAAGGAAGATATCCTAAAAAGGAAAACCCTGGCATGTACTAAAACTTGAGGAGGAGGGAGGAAAGTAATTAGAATAAATAAAAACTTCCAAAATAATACACTTGGAAGCTTCTCCTTGTGAATGCAGAGAGTATGGGAAATAAGCAAGAGGAAATAAAAATGACAACCAAGTGATAAACAGTCTGAATTTCATGTTCTAGGATTAAATTTCATGGCCTAATCATCACAAATAGTGATTCTAAATCACACAGGTGAGTTGCAGGGAGAAACAAAGGAGTAAGGAGTTCAATATAAGCCAATGTTTTTACAAAATGACTGGAATATAATTTGATCGTGAAACACTGAAAATTAAAGAGGAGACTGAAACCAATGGCAAAATTCCTATCAAGTTCCATGGGCCACAATATTATACAGGGTGGGTTTTTTTAAAGCACTGAATATAATTGGGTGCTACCCTGGATGTTCTCATAATTAACATTTTTCTCAGTACCCTGAGAAAAAAGGTCACAGGAAATTTTTTCTTCCCACAGTGCCCATTATTTTCTGTATTCCACTGACATAGAGCCTCTCTTTTCCCAGTAACTTTTTATTTCTCTCAACTCTTAGATTGTGTCACGTTTTTGGTACTCTTCCTAGAGAGAAAAAAACAAATCCTACAGCTCTTCATGAGGCCAAGATCTTTTTTAAAGTAGGCTGGATGAACAATGTCATGAACTTGGGACATTAGAAGGAGTATCCTTGTTAATAATGCAGTCAAGCAGGAGGGCATCGTGTTTTGTGTGTCTTGGGCAATTTTGGGGGAAAAAGATTTAAAAGACCAGAATGATGCTGCTCCCCAGGGGTGAGCTGATGCTCAGAGCCACATCCTAAGAAAGAAGGACTGCAGTGAAGCACTGTCAGCTTGACACAATGACATCTGTTTGGGCTCAGTACCTCTGGTCTCAAAAGACAAAAAGGGAGACAAAGTAGGATATTTTTCCATCAAACCAAGTATTATGTTGTATTATTCTAGTACACTCTCCGCCACATCCCAGAGCACTGGAAAGTGATTTAGTTGATGGGCGTGCAGAAAAAAATCATGAAACACCTGAAGATTCTTTTAAAAGACTATTTTAGTTAGAAAAAGGGAAATCTTGGTTTATGTTCTGAAAAGTTAACAATGTTGAAAGCTTTCTGGAAAACTACCAATACTGACATTCCTAGAGATGTCTTTTCTAGGATTCACTGACATCAGTGTTTCTTTGAATATGTGTGATACTCTGGCAAATAATTAAATACTCAAGAGCAATCTACATAGTTTCTCAATAAGCTATTTATACAGTGGCCTGGAATATATTTCTATTTTGTTCCCTCCATCTTATGCTCCACTGAGACTCTTCTTTCCCATACCAAAGTTCAGGAAAAAATTCATATTAAATCTGTAACATTACAGCAAAAGGCTTTTAGGCTTACATAGGTGATGTGGTGGGGGTCATGTAGCTTGATAAAACAAACATAAACAAGCATCTCTTTTGAAGTTTTTGCTGGCTCAGCACTATATAATAGTTTACTCTGTTGCTTCAAATAAATCACAGAAAAAAAGCCCTTACATCCACGCATACGTCATCTTTCCTTTAAGAAAAAGGAAGATACATCTGGCATGTTCCTTGGGTAAAATACAAACATAAAAAACCCCAAACAAGCTCACTCCATATCCTCACAGAAAATTTTCTGAATAGA
Organism: Pachycephala philippinensis; assembly: GCA_013397055.1. Taxonomy (NCBI): domain Eukaryota; kingdom Metazoa; phylum Chordata; class Aves; order Passeriformes; genus Pachycephala; species Pachycephala philippinensis. The sequence goes on from VWZT01009969.1 coordinate 463,446, forward strand.
GAACTGAAAATAGCAATGAAAATAATTTTAAGGAATGAATTTCATATAGCATTCCTATTCCAATATTTTCTCTTTCTAGGGGGTTTTCATCCACACTCACCTTTTCACCAACACCTCCAACAGAGCCGATTGAGCCTGGGGGGCCTTGGGGACCCTACAGTGATAAAAGATATTTGTTATCCCAAATATAGTTATCCAAAATAGAGTGCTTATTACTCAATTAGCAAGACAAAAAAATATAGGTTGATTCTTACATCAGCTCCATTAGGACCCTGGGGACCTCTTGGACCTGGTGGGCCAGGTGGACCCTGTATCAAAGAGACAATGTGATATCAGAATCATAGAACAGATATCATATAGTTACAATCATAAAGAATAAGTCCAGTAGGAATTTCTGACCAATAAAAAATAATATACTCAATCTGTAGAGGGCTTTTAATCTTTGTTGTGCAACAGGAATAGCAGGGCCAGATTGCTGCCCACTGGATGAGTTCACAAGGTGACAGGAGACCTGGCTATGTTCCTGAGCTGGAAATGAGCTGATGCTTAGGAGCCCCTGAGGATTGGTTCTTTCCCTACAGCTTCCCTGCCTGCCCATCCCGCTCTGCAGAGACCCTGGACCAGCTCAAGTGTCTGTGACAGCCCTGGGGCAGAACTGCACCATGGTGCCTACAGATGGGCAGGAGTGAAGCATCCAGACTTGGCACAAGGTGCTGGAGGCGAATGTATGGATCAGAGAGCTTGCCTGGCAGTCAGGAACAGCCCACAAGGCATTGTGTCAGCAGGAGAAACAGCTGGGAAATGCATCCCCAGGGAAAGTAAACAGAGCCAAGCAGTGTTTACCATCTTCTGGCCCGCAAGTACCTGAAGCTGTATGTTAAGAACAATGGTCTGAACTCAGGAAAGCAGTGGGGCAGTGATATCTACTTTTCCTCTTTCTTTCCTGAACCTGATTGTCACTGTCCTGTCTCAGACACACCGAGCATCTGCTTTGCTCTCTTTTTCAGTACCTTCTCATGTTACACAAATCTTGAGATCAATGATGAGGGGACAGATGTGGGAAAGTAAAGTAAATCCCAGAGAGATTTTTTGTGTTACGCAAAATGTTTCCCACTCGCTCACCAGATTCAGGAGTGCCTTATCAAATGGTGAGCTATAGAGAAAAGACAGTAATATATGGAGAATATTTATGTCTTTCAGAGCGACCAATGGGGAATAAGTCTTACCATTGGGCCCACATCACCATTTTCACCTTTTTCACCTGGTGGGCCAGGCAGACCCTAAAAAACACAGAGGAGAATACTATTAGTAGGGTCCCTGGAATGATTAGTTATAAATCAATATGAAACAATATAAATCAGATCTACACTTCAAACTTGTGAACTTGGGAGGGGGCAGGATGGTGGAACAAGAAAAGAAGACCTATTTGCATTAAAATGGGAAGAAAGGAAAGGGAATTTTCCATATTACAGTAAATGTATAGGTAGTCCTAGGATGCTTAAACTAGGTGACACAAAAAATTTGACTGAGCATGGTCAGTGCAGCACAGTGAAGTGGAATGCAAAGATGTCTGAGGTACCTGAGTATTGCAAGCTGTGTAACTGCTTTGATTAGGTGTCCCTTGGAGGTGACAAACCCTGCTGGCAGGGGTTGCATTGCAAACATTCCCTTAGAAGCAAAGTATCCAAGTCTGTCTAATAACTGATACCTATCTGGAAGCACAATCACCACTAAGCTGGGCATTCCTAAATGGAGGGTCAAAGCTGCATGCTGGAATTTTTTTCTGAGTAATTATTTCTGAAAATAAAGAAATTTTCCATGTCAAAGGCAATATAAACCTACACAAGATATATATGTTAGTGCAGAAATGAACAGCTTATCTTCCATGGTGGTTTGCAATATTTTATAAATTTTATATACTGTAAGTTTTGTGAACTGCATTATGTAATAGATTAAAAATTTAAAAAATATAGGTACTGGTTAAGGTTCAGCCTAGTGAAAGAGTTGAGTCAGTTCACACATGGTGGATAGAAAGGAAAATACTGTTGAATATATTTAAATATTATTATAATTTTTTTAAAAGATTCATGTTACATCTTAATGCATGGATTAGAAATAGTAACTGTTCTGTGCTCTAATGTTAATTACATGAAAATGAATCAAGGTCCTAAATATCTTATTCTTTGTTTTATTATATTTAAGCAAATTAATTTTTTGAAAAAACAGGTTTTTCAACTGTCATTCTCTGGATGCAGCAGTGAGAAGCCTGCATTTTACTGTATGCTTGCTTTGTGTTTTTTGACTCATGAAATACCAATTTTAAGAGGAAGAAATGTGAAACTTTAGGAACATGCCTGATGGCTGCATTATGGGGTTCTGCTGATCTCTCAGGCTGCAAGTAGTGTCTGTGATGGTACCACTGAGATACACCCTGTGTGCCCAAAACCTATTGTGAAAATACTGTAAATGACAAGGACATGTTAAAGACATCTCCTGGTTGAATCTTTTCTCAAATGTGTGTATCTCCAGTGTAAAGGAGTGCTCTTGTTAAAGCCAAAATTGGCTGACATCAATGAATTACTGAGTGAAATTCCAAAGCCTGTGTTAGCCAGCAGTTCAGTTTCAGTGCATCCCACTAACCTCCTGCTGCATTAAATCTGCTGTTTATGCATGAACCCTATCAGAATGGGATCCTTCAGTTCTAATTAACTGATGCTATCATTTATTTAATAGAAGACAGCAGTCATTCAGTTTCAGACACAGAAATCAGTATTCTTGCAGATGGAAGGTAAAATAATAAAGGAATTTACCTGTAAGCCAATAGGGCCTGGAGGGCCAGGGAAGCCTCGAGGACCTTCATCACCTTTTTGCCCAAACATCCCTTGCTGACCTCTTGGGCCTGGCTCTCCATCACCTCCCTGTTTGGAAACAACGAAGAGCAAAACTGTCACAGGTTTGGTAATACCATCAGGAAAAGCTCCATGGAAATGACTGGAAAACAACTACAAAAGGGCTCAGAATCACACCAAGTGTATTTAGAAACGCATGTTCACCATCTTGGCTGGATGAAATCTGTTACGCAGACAGAATACGAGCACATGCTCTGGTTTAATATAGGTCAATTAGGGCTGCATGTCTCACAGAAATTGTCCCTGAATTCCCCCTCTCTTTCACATCTGCATAATCATTGCAGCTGTTGAATACCTATGTAAATATAAGTAGCACACAGTTCTTACCAATATTCAGGGTAAAAGAATTCAGAGCCTTCTAAATAAAAATAAGAATTAATTCACTTGGTGGATTTTAAGAAGAGACACTCTCTTTTAACTTCATCTGCACTGAGCTGCCATACACATCACCAAACAAGTTCAGGATGAAAGGATGGCTCCCATTCACTATTTACAGTATTTCATTTTTAATAATTTTGTCAAATTATTGCCCTGCTGTAAATCTGCCATACAGCAACACCCATGCAGGCTTGTTTACAATAAAGAACTGCATGTAAGTGGACAGTAGTGCTTTGAAATACATTCCTGGGTAAGGAGCAAACAGTTCAAAGGACTCAGTATCAGCTGGGTTAGGCGAGGTTGGGGTTGGCTCTGAATGAGCTACTTACAGCTATACCCGGGGCACCAACGGGACCCTGCAGACCTGGGGGACCCGGAGGACCCTGCAACAAACATCCAAAAGGACAAATTAAAGTTAAAGGACAAGATAAAGTGATTATGACATCTGCAACGAGAGTAAAAGCAGATACAGACATGAGAGAAAACCCTACTTGCATGATCACAATCTATTCAGCACTTCCACATCTCTCCATGGAGGATGTAGCATCATTCACAAGCCCATTCAGTACAAACTATTTATCTCTCAAAAACTCAGATTTTCACATCTATAATAGACAATACTGGCCTTTTTTGGAAGCTCATTTTCAATGTTTCAGAATAGATTTCCATGCAAACATGAATCAAAATGAAAATATCTTTTCACAAATAAAAATATCAAAATTTTCAATGGAATTTATGAAAAATACCCCTCAACATTTAAAGCATCATCTAAAAATCTACCTTTAATTTGAATGCTTACTATTTGGAATAGTTTTTATGAAAGTGCTAATTATTTTTGCAATGGCACAAAGTTTATTTTGACCTCAAGGAGACATGAAAAAGTGCAAGTTCTTGCTGAGCACTGGCAATCACATTCTCTTTGATATTAAGTCTCTTTTCAACAGTCTCTTAGAGGAACTTCTTTTTTTCATTCTCCCTGCGGAATAATAACTAAGTTATATTGCACATAATTTAGAAGTCAGTCATGCAGATGTGATGTAATGAAGCTATCAGAGTATAGGAATGCAAAATACTGCTTTATGATGGGGTTTAAATTATATGGTAGTTTGAATCTTGTTTTTGCAACACTAGAGGAAATAGAGTGATAAAGAGGGAAGCTAAGAAAGCACAAAACTTAACACCTGGCCTTGGCTAATTGTAGTCTATTTCAGATGCCAAGTTGCCTGCAACTTCTAGGCTTCAAATTCTAGTTTAGAGCAGAGTAATGCTGGAATTTACAGACTTTGCTAGGGCTAAAATTATATTATTGTGTCATTTATAGGGGGAATTAAATAAAGGGACTTCTAAAGTCTTGTAGTCTATTTCTTTCTCTGGGTTTTATGTAATTTTTAGAGCATCTTATTTTCTAGGGAGTTTGAAGTGTCAAGCTCTGTATTTCTTCTCTTTTACAATTTTATTTTTGTTGCATACCTGATGGCAATACATGAAACAAAGCTTTCTAGCCTCTATGGTGACATATCTAAATGAAAGGACTCTGAGGAAAGCTCCAGCTGACTGAGAAGAGTTACCCTGAAAAAGGGATTTGGCATGCATGGATTTTTCTACACTGCAGTGTAGTGCTCCTTCATTTTATAGGCTCTGGAATGAGGCCTACACATTTTTAAACTCATTTAAAAACCCATTTTGATATAAAGCACTGTTGGAACATACTCTGCAATTGATTAATGAGGAGTTATTTAGATACATGGCCAGATTCTTTTTTTCCATTGCTCTGGAGGGCAAATGGAGAAAGACTGATCAGAATCATGAGAGAATCTTCAGTTAATAAAGGCAGCTGTGATAACTGTGCAGGTTTTGAAGTTCAAGAGAGGACAGCACATCAACAACAAAATTGTGCTGTCTTAGCTAGAATACGCCAACACAGTTAGGCACAGTATTTTCAAACCCACAAAAATAAATCTTTGTTGGTTTCAATGGGGAATTGAAGATTTCTCCAGCTCTTCTTAAACAGGAAAGATGAATCAGTTCTTTGATCAGGATCCTTGCTGTGATCAGGCGCTAAATGCCCACCAAGGCCTTTTGTGGGTGGTTGGAGATTGTAAATATCTATTCTTTATGTCCTGTGATTTCAGAACTGGGTATTTCAGAACCTTTCAGAGGTGACCAACAAGCCCTTTGTCCCTGCCCCAACAGGCATCTGTCAGCATGTTGAAAGGAAAGCAGATTTAAAATAAACACATTCTGAAATTGTCAGGGTTGAATGACTGCAGTGGAGGGCAAATAGATTCAAGACACATGACTTCAACTGGAGTTACATTCTCTTCAACTAGGGCCTGAACACTGAATCCTGTATTTCAAGGGAAATGTGTAATATTCTCAAATGCATTAAACCTTGAGGCTGAGTCCAGGATACATTCTCAAATGATAATGCTGCAGACACTTTGTTTGTAAAGCAGGTCTGCTGGAACAGCCCCAAATGCATTAGTACTCACTATGGGAACTGTGGTCACAGTCTAATGCTCAGCATAACTAGCTATGCTAAAATTATCTGAAACAGAAGAGTGCAGCATGTGTTTTTTTCCTGAATTTCTCTGATGCAAAGCATCTCTAATGAAGAGGCATGTCAAAGGGGAAAACAGGACGTGCCTGTGATCACATGCGGAGTCTGAAGTGGAACTGGATCAGAGCTTGGATCATAGCTGATCCTGGAGTTCGTTTCCAACCCAAGCCATTCTGTGATTCTATAATTCTATGACCTGTGATTTGCTTGAGTTTGTACATATCCTCCCATAAACATCATCTGATAATATGTAAAACCATAAATTTGGTGTAGCTTTTAAAAGTAATATACTGTTCTGTAGCTTGTTAATGTCAAAAATCACACAGTGTTTTCAAGATAAACATACTTAGCCATGAGTACCCCTGTGTTGAGTTTGCAGCTTTGCTAACTGTGAATATTGTTGAAATACAATAATAAAAGGGATCTTTCTGCCATTACTTCTCAATTTTTTCTTAAGGAAAAGTATTCAAATAAAGTACCAGTTTATCTTGAAATTGAACAGAAGTGAAAACATACCATTTTGAACTTTTAGGAAAGAAACCACAATCAGAAATAGATAAATGCTAGTTTTATTCTTTCTAGCTTCAGATTTCCCAGTGGAAAAAGCTTATTTTTATATTTCTGGCCTAAATAAAAACAGGAAGTGCTTTAGAATTAATTTTTGAAGACAGAAAAATATAAAATTAAAACAGTAGAAACCTGATTAGTCCTAGGTTCACTAATAGGCCTAATGATAATATATGAAAACTTCTATAAGCCATTTCATCTGAGCTCTTTACTGATCTGAAATGCTGTCACTAGTTAATTGTGCTCCCCAAGAATTAGATATCCTTTAAACATTTTAAGACTATATTAGTAGATTCCTCTACTGAGTCTCCATAGTTTTCACCATCATGGCTAAGAAGCCAAAGCTGGGTGTGTTCACAGTGCAGTCAGTGGAGTTCAGCACAGTCAGAGAATGTACAGGAATTCTTGGTCTCTCCCAGTTCAAACACAGAATGGAGGAATTTCAATGATACAGGAAGGGTGCTTAAGAATGAGTTTACCTTTCTATTTTGTGATGATTCTGTAAGCTCTAGGAATATGAGCAATGCTAAATACATGCCTGGATCGTAAGTACAAACCTCTAGTGTTGCATTAAAAGAACATTATTTTCAAGGAATATTTTAGGAGCGTGTCTCTGTTTCTGCTCAGTTATGTAACAAGGCTACCTGCATACTTCACGCATGAATACCTTTTATTTATGAAGAATAGATGTAATGCACAAAGGATTTTGCTACTCACGTTTTCTCCTTTGTCACCTTTACTACCTTTCTGACCTGGTTCACCAATTTCACCCTGTAATTGAAAGTTAAAAGTTAAACTTGTTTAAAATGGTCTCCTTCACACTTAGCTGAAGTCAGTATCACGGTATCTCTAAATGTGCCCTTTGATATGATTATTCTATGTTTTATCCTGCTGCTTCAAGTGTGAAAGCCTAAAGGGAGCAATTGTGCAGAGATCAATAGAATGTCATATTAATCCAGATATTGATTGCTGAATTGCAAAGGGCAACAAGAGCTGGCTTTGAAGTATAGTGCAACTGAGCTCTAAATAAAGGGAAGTGTGTTCCTCATGTCACCTTCAATATGAACTTATAATGAAACTACCCTGATTTACAGACTCATGGAGCTGTATATGACTAAACAACTGCTTCTCAGTGGAGTGTACAGTATTTCAAAACTTCAAAATTATTCAAATCACCAAGAAACCATGTTAGAAAATAATGTTTTCTTTATACAATAATAAAAGACAATTAAATTAAACCACAGAAAAGACTCTCTGTGGGATAAATAACACTCATGCATCACAAAAATGAATGTGGAAATCTTTACCTTTACCCTGTGCTAACTAACAGAGAAGTTCTGGATCAAACAAACATACCAGATGATCCTGAAAGGTGCCATGTCCTAAATTCTGCCAGAAGTCAACAGAACATCTCTGCTGTGAACATAATTATTTTGATACCCTCGGCCTATCAACAGTGGTTCTGAATCCCTGTATATTACTGAAAACATTTCATCTTACTCATTCAGCAGACCAAGTTTCTAAAATAGGCAAAAATCAATTTTGGCATCATTTGCCTTGATTTATTTTGCCACACTTTCATCTTTGTTTCTTTGCCAGGATAAATGTTATTCCACAAGTTCTTTAACACAAATCCCAATGTCCCATGGCATGTGTCCCTCAGACATTTGGTTATAGAAGAGGTTTTTAGGTCTTTTTTTGCAGTAGGCAGAGGGAATTTGGGGGAGGCAGGGAAAAGATTTGTTGCTTTGTCATCCTATTTATTGTGAGGAAAGCTACAAACAGAGAACTGTACTGACTGATCTTCTCCCAGGTGCCCCAATACTAATTATAAAGATTCACCTTGTCACCATCTTCTCCAGGAGAACCACTAGGACCAGCAGGACCAGGAAGTCCAACAGGACCCTGTATTCCATCACGTCCAGCTGGACCTTGGGGACCTTTTTCACCCTGGTTTTTAAGAAAATGAAGCAATCCACATTACCACAGGAGAGTAATGAAAATTTCAGTACAGGGAGTCACATTACCAGTACAAAATTTAAAAACCCACCCCCCTCCAAAACAAACCCCTACAAAACAGAAAACCCCACAACACAAAGAAAACAATGAAGGGAAGAGAATATATAAGGGAATTATATGAAGTAATAATGGAAGTTGATGTCAAATGCACTTGTACACTAATGCAGAGTGCCTGGGTACAAAGTTTTAATGAAAGACTGATTTATATTCACTCTCTGCAGTGATAATAACAGGTTTAACCCTTCCTGATCTTAGACAGCACGATAATAAATGTTTTACTATGTACTTTTTTGGTACATCTAAAATAAGTACGTTGGGTATCCTGAGAACATGTATTGAACAGGCAAATAGCAGAGGGGGAACAAGGAGCATTCTGGAATGAGCAGCCTGTGCTGGGACAGTTTTTGGGACTGCGATTACTCACGGGAGCGCCCTTCTCTCCTGCGGGGCCTGGAGGCCCCTGGGGGCCGGGCCGGCCGGGCAGCCCAATGGGGCCGGCAGTGCCCGCCGATCCACGCTCTCCCGGCGAGCCCTGGGGAAGGAGACAAAGGAACAGGGAGTTCTGAGAGAGCCCTGGTAACTGCTGGTGGTTTCCATCAGGCAAGTCAGCAGAGAAGCTGGCTATCAATGCAACTTCAGCTGGTTGAAGGTTATGCATCCATCACGTGTGCAAGTAAAGGAAAAAGGCTGTGAAAGGACTAACTTGAAGTTCATACTCAGTACAGTTCATACAACACTAATTTTATTTTTGTAAATACCTCTTCTTGTATTTGGTCATCATAATGAGAATGTGCATAAAACCAGCCTGTTTTCAAGAACTTATTTCCCTCTATGTTTTCAAAATACATTAACATATTACTTTGAGGAAAGAATATTCACCATATCAAAATACAGAACCAAGCCACACCACAACCAAAATTTTTAGTGAAGTTTTGTGCTGTTCATTGCTGAGATGATCACATTGCTGCATTTCAATTCAGCTCTGTAAAAATCCATTCAGGTAGAATGACTAATCTAGCGTGTTCTACAGAGGAGGTTTTTATGTACAGGCATCTTTAGATAAGCACAGAAGAAGATAAAAACCTAATATTACAAATTAAAGGTGAAAAAACAGGGTCTATGGATTGAAAACCACTAAAACTGCATCTTTGTTTTCTGTCTTTTAAATAATTTACAATTTTTGCATTAATAGAGTACTGTTAAAGATTTGTTTGCTGTACAATAATATTTCCCCAACTTTTCAGCTCTACACCTTCAAGATAGTTTGCAACACTTCAAAGTTATGATTGGTAATTTCACTTTTCCAATTGATACACTAGAAGTGGGACGATACATCATGGAATAAGAAAGTAATATGGTGGTGTAGCCTGAGACTCTAAATAGCCTTTGTTTCATGTTTAAGCAGGATCAAATTTGCTGTGTCTCAGACACTGGAAGTTTAAGATGCTTTCACCTATAAGGTCCCTATTTTTTGCTTTTACGCATGACATACTTGTCCTGGACTGACCTCATTAGCATAACTGGTACTAATTCCATACTAAGGCACTTTTAACTCCAGATAAATGTGGCAGAAAAGAGTGCTGAATGGGTTCTCAAAATATGTTAGCAAGTTATTTCAGTAAGATCTGAATTTGCAAGAGTGTTCAAACACAGTATTTGTAGGGAAATCATAGATGACCTTATCCTTCCAGATGTTGGGGTTTTTTTAAGTCTGGGTGGCTGCCTAAGTCTCTGTCCTATTTCTGTTATTTTAGTTCCTAAGGCTTCAGTGAATTCAACAAGAAAAAGTCATTACCCTGCAGCCATACTACCATGGTCTCTGATCTTGTCAGCTCTCATAAGCTAAACAATTTTAGGTCATCTCATCAGGAGGATGTAAGAATAGAGAGGAAAAAACCCAAATAATCTTTCCTGTGTCAGACAGCAGACACTAACAGAGGCCATAATTTCCAGTAGCTCTTTTTAGTCAGCCAACTTTTCACATTTATCTGTGCATTTCCCATGAGTTATGAACAGGGACTACACCTTCTGTTTTCAAGGAACTGCTCCTTTCTCTGAGAGAATGACCTCTGAGCAAAGTAGAACACATTACATGGTAGTCACAACTCAGAAAAGCATTTTAAGCAGCTTCTTAAGTCTGTTCTCTCTTTCTATGTTTGTTATCTTTTCTGGTCACCCTGTCCCACTATGAAACAATCTCTTTATGTTATGAAACCACTTGTTAACCTGTGGTCTTGTGGTACTCACATCCTGGAATCCTTTTATTAATATGTTTGGGGTTTTTTTTTAAAAACTTGTCTACAGAATGGAAGTGTCATATTTTGTCTTGTATTGCCATTATACAGACTATGAACTCATTAGCAACCTTGGTTTTTTTCACTTCCCGTGAGGGGATATGTAGTCATAGCTATGGTATATACTGCATAGGAGTAGCAATACTTTTTACTGATGGTTAACAAAATGCTCAACAAGTGAAGGTCCCCATGACTGTAAAATGTTATCAGATAGATGAAGATAGCTCTAGATAGCTCAGTACTGATAATTGGGTAGCCTACAGCTGGCTTATTCTGAGTCTAATTTGAGCATCCTATTTCTAAATGAGCAAATGAAAAATGACTGCTTGACATTCCAAAGAGCTTTCTCTCATCAGCATTCAGCATTCCACACAGTAGTAGGGGAAGGGAAGAAAACAAACAGAAGCAACAAAGACAGCAAGTAAAAGAGAACTGTTAAAAAACCTCAAACAACAACCCCACAACAACAAAAGAAACCCCACAACACCCCCCNTCCTGCAGAACCCCCCTTGCTCTGACATGCATTCATGCATCTCTTTCTTTTGTCCAAATCCCTCTAAACAGGGTAATTGGCATGCACAGTATTTGGAGCAGTCATTTGTTTGGTATGCTTGCAGATGTATGCAGCAGCCAAATAAAGCTGCTAATTGACTCTATATGCTGGTTAGAAGCAATTGGTATTGGCAGGGAATCGCAGGAAAGCCATCCAGTGGCATGAATTCTCTTCCTATTACAAATGGCAAATGAAGACTCCACTACAATTACACTTCTATGTGTACCCGCTGTTGGCTAAAAATAGATGGGAAAATATTTTAGGACTATTTGATGCTCATGGTCTGCTGCGAGCTTCTGTGGAAAAAAGCAAGCAATTGTGGCTTAATTGTGGTGCTTGAAGGTGCACAGAAACCCAGTATTAAGGGCACCTACTCACATTTTTTTCACTGAAAACTGTTTCAAGATAACAAGTTAGTAATTAAAGATGAAATAGATAAAAATCCCACTGAGGACTCTTGGAATACTTCAAGGGTAACTTGGTCCTGTTTGTACCTCAAGTGGCCTGCTTGCACTACAATGAACTCAACATATATTTTAAAAAATTAAAAATGTTGCCCTTCAAACTCTCTTTCAACTCCTGCTACAACTACATCTGTTTCTTAAAGACTGGAAAAATGATATGCAAAAACATCTCAGTGTTTCTTTCTATGACTGTTTACCTTAGCAGGAAGGGTGGCCCCAAGAGGAATGGATTTATAAACTGAAGTCCTTGGTAGTGTGCTCCTGACACCCATACTCTGTGTGTTTCTGGACTATAATTAATGATGATTTCAGCCTGGCACTGAACTCCCATTAGCTGGGGAGCATTAATAGTGTTCCTGGATTTCCTCTATCAATTTAGTTTCACATGAAAGGAATACTATTCATGAGCTCTGAGAGAGCTCCATGATTTGAACCAAAGGATGGTAAATGGGGATAATTGAGACATCCGCCTCAAAAAAGCTCTGATATTTTCAACTAAAACACTAACTTATACACACTCTATAAGAATTAGAAACACATGGATCATCTGAATTTAAATTCAAACATATGTATTTTAGAATATAGACAACTATCACTAAATAAGGTGTTTGCTTTTGGCTCACATCTTGTGTGATGTGTCTTTCTCAGGAGCCATGCCAGGAGTGGCACAGCTCCTGTGTGGGCAATGTCTGCCAAAGTGGGCAGTGTCACTGGTGGGCTTTGCTTGTGCTGGCTGGTCTGTGCATGCTCACAAGGGCTCTGCTTCACTGCACCTGAACCATCTGCCTGAGAGTTTGGTCCTGCCTTAGGGGCTCCTTCAACAAAAAATCAAGACATGACCTTTAGATTGAATAGACTGTTCTGGTCTGTGCTTTCTTGATTTTGATTCACCCTTTAACAGTTCAGGTTCTTCAGATGGGTAAGATGATATTCCTTTTGACTCTCCCTACTAGCTTCCATTCCATTCCATTCCATTCCATTCCATTCCATTCCATTCCATTCCATTCCATTCCATTCCATTCCCAGCTACTTAGTTTTGGTGCCTTTTGGGAATGCATATATACTACACAGTGTTAAGAACTGTAAATTCAAGTTCTTGTTTTAAAGAATAGATGCTTAAAGGCATTAAGAATTCAATAATAATTTTAAGAATTCAAGTCCCATGTATTACCTGTACTATACTATGTGTGGCTTTTTATCCTTGTTTAATGCATTCTAATCTGAATATGAATTGCAAGGACATAAGAGAGCTTCTTTGTTGAAATACACAGAAATTCAGCTCCTCCATTACTTCTTTTTTCTAACAAGAATAGCTGCGATGATTGATTCTTTTCTTTTTTAACTTCAATTGCACTGAATGGAGGATATAAGTTGACAAGATGACTGTCAAAATCTACGTATTTCATATTTGGGCATAACTCTACCATGTTTTGAATACCAGTGCATCCCTGTAGAACTTTGCAATAAAGCATGACAACAGAGAATAGGTAACTTGAAGCACACTCTACTGTTGAGCTTAAAATGCCAAGAAGGAGAATTCCTGTATGACATGATTTTACACAGTTGTACAAAGGGAACTCAGGAGTGTTGGGTTTGCAGGGCAAGGTTTTGGTAGCAGGGGAGTAGAGGGGTGACTTTTGTGAGAAGACGCCAGTTTCCCCTATGGCCAATGGAGCCCAGGCCAGCCAGCCCCAAGATGGACCCAGCGCTGGCCGTGGCCGAGCCCGTCAGTGACAGGGGTTGAACCTCTTGGATAATGTGTTTAAGAAGTGGGAAAAAATGCACAATAGAGGGGAGCAGAGATCCACCCGCAGCCCATGGAGGACCCCATGGAGCAGGTCGATGCCTAAAGGAGACCGTGACCCTGTGCAGAGCCTGCACTGGCACAGGATCTGGGCAGGACCTGTGGCCCTGTGGAGAGAGGAGCCCTCACTGGAGCAGGTTTGCTGCCCGGACTCGTGACCCCATGGGGGACCCAGGCTGGAGCAGCCTGCTCCTGAAGGACTGCACCCTGTGGGGGACCCAGGCTGGAACAGTTCATGGAGAACCGCAGCCTGCGCGAGGAGGACTGTCTCACATCTGAGGGACCCCACACTGGAGCAGGGCAAGAGTATGAGGAATCCTCCCCACAAAGAAGGAGTGGCAATGTGTGATGAACTGAGGGCAACCCCCATTCTCCATCCTCCTGCACTGCTTGGGGGCAGGATAAAGCAAAAATCAGGAGTGACGTTCAGCCTGGGAAGAAGGGAGGGTGGGGGGAAGGTGTTTTCAGACTTTGTTTTTGTTTCTCCATATCTATCCTACTCTGATTTGATTGAAAATAAATTAACTCATTTTCCCAGTCTCTTTTGCCCACGACGGCACCTGGTGGCTGATCTACCTGTCCTTATCTTGACTCCCAAGCCTTTCAGTGTAATTTGTGTTCTCCTGTCCAGCCGAGGAGGGCAGTGATAAAGCAGGTTGGTGGGCACCTGCCATCCAGCCAAGGCAAGCCCACCACAACAGAATGAGTCCACCAGTCACTATTCATGGATTTTTCCACTGTGAAAAATGTCCCTCATCTCAAAACCAGTTTGTGTAAGTATTGAGCAGCAAGTAAATGTCATGACTAAATCTGGTGGCAGAAGGCTTCAGACATTCTCAACCTTCACAATCCTTGCATGTTTATTAGTATGGATACTTTGTAGAAGTCTGATCTGTCTGCTGTTTTACAGACTGTGTTAATCAAAACATCACAGCATCTAAAGAAGAAAAAAGGTTATTAGGTAATATTGTTTATATTTCCATTAAATTATTATGTTTTCTTACCATTGGGCCAGGTGGACCCTGTGGGCCTTCCCCTCCTTTCAGACCAGCTGGACCCTTGAAAATGAAAAGGAAAAAGAATGCTTGTCTACTAAACTGGAAAATTCAAAAGTAATTTTGCAACACATATAATAGGAAACATGTAAAGATCCAAAGAAACAAACCCTCATAGAAGGAATAAATTCCTTTCTTCTTATATAGCCAATGATATTTGACAATGTTGGATGCTTGATGTCTGTTCTCTTATTGCATTTATTGTAAGCACAGTAGAAGACTTGATGAAATAAAGGAGTTAATACTTTGTTTCTTTTATTTAGAACTATCATGCCAATTGCTCTAGCACTTATATCATACCTGAGCACCTGGAAGGCCTCTCTCTCCAGGGAAACCACGAAGACCTGCTGGTCCATCTTTCCCAGGAATACCTTGAGGGCCTGGGTCACCCTGGGAAACATTACATTTTGATTTAAAAATACGTTTAAAAATTAGTTGTACTATAAGCGATGAAAATGAACTACCAGATCCTAGTTATAGTAATGAAAACAAAGATTGTGCCCCCAGCTATTCACCCACTAATTCTTTTAAGATTATCAGTACAATAGTCTGTGGTTAAATTTATAATGAGCTTTGACAAAATACAGTTCTAGTTATGGTATGTAAATAGTGAGAACCACAACAAGCCAGAAAAATATGTTTAAAGATACATTCAATAAAAAATTTTGATACCCACTTATAATCAGAAATTGAATAGAATTACAGAGTAACTAGATAAGTAATATTTTTCTTGTTCCACAATAGCAGCCAAAAAGTAAGCATGGAGTTAAATTTATTCAGTGCAATTCTGCCTTTTATTCACTACTACACATCTGACTTTAAATGCCAATGTGCAGTTTTCCACCTGGGTGTGAATATGTCATTACTAAGTGTTTCCATATTGAATGCATAGTATATGCAAATTTTAATTTTTTTTCCAGGTTTTATTACAAAAATATTAATTATTGGCTCAAGAGCATTCTCATTATTTCAATGGAAGCAGACACAGCTTTAAAGTTGGAATCTTCCAGTCTTCCAAGTCCTTCTGGGTGAAACCTGCCAATCATGATTTCACACTGTATGTTCTGAACTTATTCTGCATGTCTACACGATGATTTGAAATGTCACACTGGCAGCAGTTTATCTGTCCCTTCCAATTTGCTCCCCAAAGCCACATCATACCTTAGCACCTTCTTTTCCTGCAGCACCTGGGAGGCCTTGTTCACCTGGGGGACCAGGAGGGCCTGGATGACCTCTTTCTCCAATCGGCCCCGTCTCACCAGTAGGACCCTAAGCACAAAAGCAAAACTTCAGTCACCTGAAGTTATTTAATGTCTTGTGGGGTGTGGGAGGAAGTGGAGAGGAGCAGATTCTCAATATCCAGCTGTTATGTTACCAAACAGCATTCCCATTGGTTAGCATACATTCCTCACCTTCCCTCCAGGCAAAGCTGACTTACAAATATCTTTGTCCTATAAAATAAATCTTGCATTGCATTTTGCCTGCAGACACGTCTGTGCAGCTTCCAAAGAGTGAAACCCTGACCTTGTTCCTTAAGCACTGAAGCTTTAAAACGGCGTGTATGGGAGAAAGTTACAAAAAGGACACAGGAGAGAAATCCATGTACTATTCTTATCTTGAAACACTCCTGTACTGTTGTTTTTCTGAATAATAGGAATTGTCAAGTAGGAGAGTTGAAAGATCTCTCTGCAGATTCACTAGCAGAAAAGTTCCACTGAGGGAATTAGCTAAAAAAGCTCCAAATGCTTCATTAAGTTGCAAATTAGTAAAGTTAAGTCAAATTAAATTTTGATAGTTTATCTCTCCACAATCTAAAAGTTACTGAAACTTTCTCTCTGGCAAGAAATTCATACATTGCATTGTTCTTTCTAAAATGTTTAATGGTAGAAAAATCTGTCTTCTTGACTTCTGTAAACCACCAATTTCATAATCACATAAAAAACCCCCAAAAGAACAACAACAACAACAACCCAACAGAAAACCAACCCAAAACATGAAATTAAGTGGAAAGGTAACTAAAATATTTTCATTTTTTTGGTGGAATCACTGATGATTACTAAGTATAGCTTTCTAATACTGTTATGCAACTTTTGTTGCAAAAGTTAATATAACCATTAATACGGTCCTTTTAATACAACAAAAGCAACCGCCTTATCCATACTTTAACCACTAAATGTTGGTCTTATGAAGTTAACTATGAAATGAAATCATGTACCTGAGGGCCAACGACACCACCAGGACCAGGAGGACCAGTTTTTCCTTGAAAACCCTGTGAAATAATTATAGAATATTACATTACCCTGGACAAGTTATAGAAGAGCAAAATTCATATCTGTGCTGAAGACGTGAATGAGAAATTCCATATCACACGTTCCTTCCCTTCAGGAAATAAAAAAGAGAAATCCTTTCTGCCTGTGTATGCTTAGAAATGAAATGCTGATTAATGTCTCTTCCATCTCTCAGTTCCAATCTCTCTGAGGTGGTACAGCAGTAAAAATTGCTGTCAGTTTTACAGATCTCTCTGGGAGAACTTGATTAGATGAGTTTGAATGCATAAGTGATGCAGCTAAAAGACAGTTGAAAATACATTTTTACATATGTATATTATGAATCATAAAGCCCAACATAAAAATGCTTTTTAAAGAAAGACACAGATGGAGGATTAAGTTGGAAGGGCATTAAAGATAAAGTGGAGGTGAGACAAAAAGCAAATTAAAAGAAATAAAGATCCAGGGAAGATGAAGGTTATATAGAAATGGCAAAAAAGGCAACCTGAGTGCCACAAAAAGAATGAAGCTAATGAGAAATCAATGTGATGTCAAAAACAGAATACAAAGGAAATATTTTTGAGAGAGTTTTTTAGAACGTGGGAAAATTTTACAGAATTTTCATTTTCTAATCAGTGGCCCCAGCCTTCAGGCCAAAATTAGTCAATAAACTGAATGAGAACATCACTTTACAATAGCACTGTTCAATGCATCTTTGAATTATGCTAAATTATTTCTTTCAAATCCAGGAATAGTGTTAGGCAGTGCATTCCTGCTCTATCACATTAGGGTCCTACACAACACTGCCTGCCTAACAGCCTGTGTCTGCCTCCTACTCTGCTCACCTGCATGAAAACAAAGGGGTCATCTGGCCCCAGTTTTTTCAAATATTGAAAAATATTTGAAACCCTGCTCAGCTTTACTCTAGGTACAGTCTGACTGATAATTGCCCTTTTTCATCAGTTCCAGTTTAAGCTTCTCTACCTTCCTCAATCCGATTCTATTTTGTCTGCCAGCCAGATGTTACCATGGTTCAGTTTGGCCCATAACTTAGGCACTCAGGCCTCTGAAATGATCCAGATTAAAAAAAAAAAAAAA